>RJWT010030354.1:0-14684 GCA_004365215.1 Cuniculus paca | reverse complement strand
GCTGGGCACTCCTTCTCAGGCTGGTCGCCAGGCGCCAGGTGGGCAGAGACATCAGTCACCTGGAGGAAGGCAGGAGTTCTGTGATTACTAGACTAGTGGGATCTCTGAACTGACAGACAAGCCAGATAATAACAAGTGTATACCCAACACTGGGGCAACTCCGACCCCATGTGTTTCTCCTCCTTAGCAAAGACACCAAGCACACCAACATTCTGTTGGACCAGAATGTCCACTGCTGCCTTGCGATCCTTGAAATCTACTACATACTGGCTAAGCAAAACTCAGACAACAGTTCGTGAGTGCACCCTGGAGCCACACTGACCAGTGCAGATTCACTCCTATGCTGCCTTCTTGGACGCTCTGGGCCAACTACGTAGCCTCCCACACCTGTTTTCTCAGTGAGTAATGACAGGCAAAAAAACGAGGCCTACCTATCAGGGAGAAGACAAAGCCAGGGCCATGTGAGGTATATGTGCTGAGAACACACTGAGACACAGCACACATTCAATGGATGCTCATCAGGAACAGTAGTTTTAGACTGGAGTGGTATCGACAGTATCACTTCAAAAATGCTGTTGCTTTGGCAGAAGATCTTTCTCAGCAAAATGTACTATAAATACTCCATAACAGCAAACAGTACCTTTAGCGTTGATTGAACTAAAGTATTTCTCCTAAACTGTGGACATCAACCAATCAGTAGATTTTTCAAATCATTTCAAAGAGATGCTACCACCACTTAAAAAATAATAAAGTACAAAGGGTTTATTCCTTAGCTTATAGAAACAGGAGACTTCAGTTTTATGGGTGTAAATTTCTATATAATGATTTTAATGAAACAATTATAAGGAAAATTTACAAGAAATATTGTTATTATTAGTTTATCCTATATTTTTTCATAACATTAGACCATAAAGAAATGGTTAAACACTGAAGAAATATTTAGGAACAAGGTGTTATCATGTCATGTAATTTTTACTATAATTAAAAAAAAGGGGAAAATGAAAAAAAAAAAAGGAACAAAACAGAAAAGCTCAGAAGAGTAAAGACACTATAAATATGTGTCCTATCACAAAGTAAGTCTTTTTTTCTTTTGTTTTGTGGTTCTGGGGATTGGACCTATGATCTTTGCATGGATCTATTTCCCTAGACCTCTCTCTTCTTTTTTTAATTCTTAATTTTAAGTCAGGTTTCGCTAAGTTGCTCAAACTGTGTTCAAACTTGTGACCCTTCTGACTCAATTTCCCAGACTGCTAGGATGACAGGTGTGTACCCCCATAATGGCTAACACTTGTGTTGGGTGTGTGTGTTTACATATATCTGTGTATGAAAATAAAACAACAAAAACATGGCAATAAGGTCATTGCATAAAATGCATTTCTTGTGAGTCAAAAAAATTTGAAAAATCCTTAGAATAAATGAAAAAACCCAAAGTTACCCTATAACTTCAAAACAACAACAAAAAACTATGTGATTAAAAGAAAGAGTGTGCAATGAACATTAGAACAAAATCTTTAGTTAACAGTGCTGTGTAATATTCTCCATTTGAGATGTTTACCATTTGAAAACTACTTCTACAAAGTAATTGTTAGCATAAGCAAGAATCACATCAGAAGTAATGCTGTTAAGTCATGTTTCTACAACTACTGTGCAGTAGATCATCACTGCTCTGCTGATTTTCACAACTGTGTACATGAAAATCAGAACACAGAGTGAATTCAATTTGAGTAGAAAATTGCTAAAATTGTACTTGCCAAAATGAGAGGGGATGTATGTGAGAGACCGAATGTGACGTGGCTTTTGAGGTCCTGAGGGAGATACGCAATCTGCTAGAGCCAGAAACAATTTGCTCCCCAGTCCGGATTACTCTGAACCTACGGGGGCAGTGGCTAGGGGTTCAGGCTAGAAGTTTGTCTGCTTAATCTACCAAATCGGCTGTCAAGCAGCAGGGGAAAGAGCAGTGCTGCTGTCCTCCCCTGCAGTCTTGTAATCATGGTGTACTAAGGCTTATGGAGCTCACAGCCTCTGTACCTGGTGGCTGGCCCTGGCTCAGTAACTGGCTGTTGCCTGAAAGGCGGCAGATCCTTCAAGGAATGCTGCTCCCATATGTCCCTGGGCCTATTACCACCCTGCTGACCCCAAATCTCCCTCCAACAGCCTCACCGCTTACTAAGAAGATCCCACTGGAGACCAGCTGATTCCAACTAACAGGAAACTCAGCATAAATATCTAGTCCTGCATTCTGTGTGGAGCAAAACAGACCGGGGTTCATGAGTAGCCCTGGCTCTGACCACTGTCCTTGGTTATGCAAACCCATCCTTGCATCATAGTTCCCTATCTCCTGAGGACAATGTGGCAATGATGCTTGGACACTTCACAGATTTGCAGTGATGGCCACACTAAATAGCACACACCAAGTGCCCAGCCTCAGGCATCTGGCAGCAAGTGTACGCTCTTTTCCCACAGGAAAAATAATTTCAAAAAAGGGTAATGTGCCTTCAAGCAGTGAGTGAAGGAACAAAGGCCCAACTGCCACAAGACAGGCTCTGGCTGGATACAGCCTCCTTGATTTGCCACCTTCAAGCTTTCTGCACTGCAGGTCCAGTCTCTGGGCCCTCCCAGGAACACTCAGATGGAAGGCAGTTCTTTGCTCTTGTAAAGACAGGCCGGGCAGGCGGCAGTCTATCTACAGCACCTGTGCCAGAGACAACTTTACACTGACAGTGTACGTACTATCATCTCAGTACAGATTGTCTTGCTTTTTTTCAGTACTGGGGATTGAACCCGGGGAATGCAGAGCTATATCCCCAGCCCTTTGTATGCTTTCTTTTGACACAGTGTCTTACTAAGTTTGTGGCCAGTTGCCCAGGCTGGCCACAAACTTCAAACCTGTCTCATTCAGGTATTACAGGCATGCATGACCATGTCTGGCTCAGTATTGGTTTCTTTTCACATTACGCATGAAGAAAAAAGCATTGTAAAAGCCAGGATGAGCCGAGCCACCCCTCTGCCCCCAGGGACTTGACCAGAGAGGTCGGCTAGGCTCCAGTGTAATAACCATGGCAGCAGCATTCACAGCTGCTGTCAGCTGAAAGCACTCTGTTCCAGGACCTGTGCTCAGGATTGAGGCACTTCACACACCCAATCTCTCTTACCTATTCATATGTTAGCTCAAAAATGATCAGTTTTATTTTATTTATTTTTTGTTTTCAGACTGGGTCTCATTATGTAGTGTAGGCTGGCCTTGAACTTGTAGCGATCCTCCTGCCTCAGCCTCCTGAGTGCTGGATTATAGCCATGTGCCCCCACACCTGGCTAATGATCTGTTTTAAAAGTGGGACTTCACACAGATTAGGATTGCTTATGGTCCCTTAGCAAGCAAGTGTAGGAGTAGGGATGTATACGCATGGGACCAGAAGTCAGGTCCAGAGCCCTGAGCTAAATCCACCATGAGTAGCGTAGTTCTGGCCTCCTGCCAAAGGCATGGGCACAGGCAAAGCCAGGTAGGTGTCAGGAGGCCTGAGCAGGGTCTACAGCTTCCACGCGGGCCTGTGTGCAACAGCAGAGTACAGGGTTAAATCAGACAGTGAGTAAACCAAAAGATGCGGGCAAGCAGCACTGTGCGCACAGGAGGAATCCCAGGAAAATTCAAAGAGGCATTCTCGCTAAATGCTCACTGACCCTGAGTAGTTATCTGTTCTACTTTGATATCAACATTTTTTAAGTTTTGGGGGAAAAAATCACAAGCTAGGCCAAATTTCAATACTTACATTACCACATACTACTCAAATGGAACTAACATGAACTACTTGAATGAGAAAATTTCAAACTAATTTTAATACAAGAAAACTCTCAAAAATCACTGTAACTATATTAAGTTGTATATTGGGGAAAATCATAAAAAATAGTAAAGTAGTTTTTGTTTACTAGTCATATTAATATTGAAATTGGGTAAGACGTACAATTTGGGAGACTAATAAGGTCTCAGTACAAAAAGTACAAGGAGAGATTAAAAGTAGTGAAATAATGATGAAGTCAGTTGTTTCTCTGTTTGGCAATCAACAAGTATGGAATACTGTTAACTCGCCAGGCTTTGGGGGTTCAAATGGAAGGGCTACCCCGACCAGCTTCTGGAACATAACCTATAAGCCCTTGGCATAAGCTCCCCCAAAATAGTGTAGTATAGTGCAGTGCAGTGCAGTGCAGTGTAGTGTGTGTGTGTTTGTTGCTGAGGATGGAACCCAGGAATATGTGAATACTCAAGGTAAGTGCTCTACCACTGAGCTACGGCCTCAGCCCAAGAGTGTGTTTTATACCCTGTGCTTTGGGCCATGTCTGATAGTTTATGTTAACAATGTGATTTACACAGGACAATTGGTTTTAACCTGGGGGTAGGGGTGGCAACTGGGCAGCTAAGCCAGCCACAAGGACTCCATGCTTATCACTGACCACCAACATCTGTACTAATACATACATATATATACATATATATATATATTTTTTTAAATAACAATAACAGACACTAAACACTAGAAACTGAGCTCAGAAGTCTGCGTATTTGACCATAGGTAGAGAACCACTGCCTCAACTTTTCTTTAAACAAAGTTTCATTTCCTTTTGCTAGTTCATTAGATTTTAGAAGTTCAAAAGTATTATCATTATGAACAAAGGCATGGATACTTCCCACGGGCACAAACAGCAGCATATCTGTGTGTGTGTAGTACTCCCTAGTGTTGTGCAAAATGTACGATGAACTCAGATTCATTTCCACAGAAAATGTCTTTTTAAAAATATTATCTTACTGAAGAATTGCCCAAACTTGTTGTCAAAGCAATAGTTCTATGGTTCAATTGTCTACAAGTAAATTGTGTTTCTTCCCCGTCTTGTGCCTCAATTTACTCAACCATATAACAATATATATTTTAACATGAGACCTAAATAAAAGTGTGCTTAGAAATGTGTGTGGCGCATGGTAAATACTCCATCAAAAAAAAGAAAAAAAATGAGAAACAGGTCTCATCCAAACATATATGTACATGCATACATATATGTATATGTAAAATTGTAATAAGACTTAAAGAATCAGCAAAGGTGTTACGAAAAAACTCTACAATAACTATATGCAAGTAAATGACTATGTGAGGTCTGATCAGAAGGCAAACAAGGTAATAAGATTTAAGACAGATGTCACATTATGAAGCATCCCACCCATGTCTGTGGTACTAAACCATACTTCTCAAAACAAATCCCGGAGACCACAACCAAAGATCCCTCATCTGACATATGCCCCGCAGGCCCTCAGAGCTCAGTACTCTCCTTTGCTCTGGGTTCAGCTGGGAACTCCCTCCACAGCCAGCCCCATTGCCCAGGCCACCCACATGGTTCTCTACCACCATTCCTTCCACTGAGGGTGAAGAAAAGAAACCCCGTACCTGGTAAGCTATTTCTTCACAAGCGGCTGACGATGACTGTGGGGTGTGGCTCACCAGTATAACTTGTGGTGAGCCTGATCCTCCTTGGCCTGAGAGAGAGGGATCCGTAAGCAGTGCTGGGAATTGCTGACCCTGGCAAAAGATTATTATTATTATTATTACTATTATTTTAGAAGCTGCAGCATTATCAAATCAAGCAGTAAAAGGTCTTCTATGGCAAAGCCTCTTCAGTAAGCAAGATGCAACATACCACCCAGCAACCAAAGAGAACATGTTGGGTCCACGCAAAACTCTGTAGGAAAAAAGTCATAGCAGCACTAATTTTAACAGCCAAAAAGTGGGAACAGCCCACAGACCTATCAACTAATGAATCCATAAATGGATTGCAACAGGTCTAGTCAAAAGAATATTACTCTGGTATATCCATATAAAGCATTATTAGTTCGCAATGAAAAGAAATAAAGCATTGATACATGCTACAACATGAATGAATCTTGAAAACACCAGGCTAAGTGAAAAAGGATAGTCACAAGGCACATGTTGTACAATTCCATTTATATAAAATATCCAGAACACACAGACCTGCAGAGACAGAAAGGAGATTAACTGCTGCTAGGGGCTGGAAGTACAAGAGAGGGTTGAGGGTAGACCTAGGGTAGGGAGAACATACACATGACTGCCAACAATGCCAGGCTTCTTTTGGTGTGGGTGAAATGCAAAATTAACCAAAGTGGTCCTAAGCAAAAAGAGCAAAGCTGGAGGTACTAGATCATAATACCAGATGTCAAATTATACTACAAAGCCATAGTAACAATAACAGCAGGGTACTGGCACAAAAGCAGACATCTAAACCAATGGACCAAATGAAGGGTACAAAAAGAAACCCAAGAAACTACAGCCATCTGATTCCTGACAAAGAATCCAAAGTATACACTGGAAAAAAGGCAGGCTCTTTAACAAACGGTACTAGGAAAATTAGACATTCATATGTAGAAGCCTGAAACTAGATTCCCATCTCTCAAACTGTACAAAATCAATTTAAAATCATCCAAAGACCTACAATATAAGCTCTGAGAATTTGGCTGGGCATAGTGGACACATGCCTGTAATCTCAGCACTTGGGAGCTGGGGCAGGAGGATCACTGTGAGTTCAAAACAAGCTTGGGTCTGATAGTGAGTTTGAGGCTAGCCTGGATCACATGGTGACCTATCTCAAAAGTAAACAAATAAATAAATAAATAAATAAAACTAACTAAGTAACTAAATATTTAAATATCCCCCACAAAAGATGTGAGACTTTGAAACTGCTAGAAGAAACACCAGAAGCCATAGACACAGGTTAAATTTCCTCAACAGGACTCCAGCAGCACTTGAAATAATAATGATAATCAACAAACAGAACTACATAAAACTTAAAAAGTTTCTGCATTGCAAGAGAAACAACAGAGTGAAGAGAGAGCCTACAGTAGCGATGGTAAACCTTTTAGAGACCAAGTACCACACTGCAACCCAAAACCTATTGATAGCAAAATGCCAACACTGCAATTGAATCTGAATATTGGGGTTTTAGTTTAGAAAAAAAAACAACTCATACACAAATATCTTTTGTGTTAACAGAAAAACACAGTAACGTGTGTGTCACAGGTTTGCCACCACTGGCCTATACAATAGGAAATCTTTGCCACCTGCTGCTCCAACAAATATAGAAAACTCAAAAAACCAAGTAATCAATAAATGGGCATTTGGGAAATGTAAATCAAAACTACATTGAGATTCTATCTCACCTGTCAGAATGGCAATCATCAAGAAATAAAAGACAATAAATACTGGTAAGCAGGTAGGAAAAAGGCGTCCCTGAACACAGCTGCTAGTAATGTACGTTAGTACAGCCACGGTGCAAATCAGTATGAAGGTCCTCCAAAAACTAAAAATAGGCCAGGGGTGGCGCACCCCTGTAATCCCAGCACTCAGGAGGCTGAAGCAGGGTCGCTGTGAGTTCAAGGCCAGTGTGGGCTGCATAATGAGAACCTGTCTCAAAACAAACCAACAAAGAAAACTAAAACCAGAGCTACAAATGCCTCTAAATACCTCTCCTCAGTACACACCAGAAGGGACTAAAGTCAGCGCACTCCCGGGATATCAGTGTACCCAAGCTTATGGTATCACAACTCGTAACAGCCAGCTTACAGAAGCAGCCCAGGTGGCCACCACAGAAGAATGGGTAGAAAAATGCGTATATACACTATGGAGTATCAGCAAGCTATAAAAAAGAACGAAAGTATATCATCTGCAGGAAAATGGAAGGAATTGGAAATTGTCATGTTAGACAAAACAAGTCCAACTCAAAAAGGCAAATATCAAATGTTTTCCCTAACATGTGGAATCTAAAATAGATTCCATGAAAGAAAAAGGAAGACTATTACTAGACAAAAAGAAGAAAAAAAAGAGAGGAAAGGGTTGTAAGGGAAGGTAATGTGGGGATGGATATGATTAAATTATATACAGGTATAAAAAAAGTTAATTGTTAAATACATGCTAAAATGGCATTATTTTGAATGTTATAAGGTTAAACAGTACATACTAAAAATCAAACAAACAGGAACAATACAAGGAGGTAAAAGAGAAAGAAATGACCAAGGACATTCAATGACAGTGACATTCAATGTGGTAATAAATTTATGACATCGCTATCAGGTATCTATAAATCAATCTAATTTACTACTCCCACATATGATTTCTTCAGATCTCTGGTATTGGTGGTTAACAATTTCGCTGTCCTATACAACTCGTTCACCAGGTACAGAAGTGCTCTGGTTGGCAGGGAGGCAGCAGGACTGCCAGTGTGACTCCAGCTTGGACAGTTTAGTGAGACCCTGTCTCAAAATTAAAAAAAAAAAAAAAAGCCAGGACCAGAGATGTAGCTCAATTTGAAGACTCTAGGTTCAACCCCTAGCACAACGACTACTGAGGAGGAGGAGGAGGGGAGGGGGGCCTAGGGGAGGAAGAGGAAAAAGAAGAAGAGGAAGAAATCAAATGAAAAACATTACATCTCAATAAAAATTTCAAGATAATTAGAACCAGTGTCAAAATGAGTAACCTGTAGACAACAAAGCTGGAAAGCAAGAAATTTGGAAAGCTTCAAAAAGAAGGGGCCAGACAATGCTCGTCGTCATACTTACAAGAAACTTTGTTGCTTTAAAAATAAATAAGAACTAAAATAATAAATAAAACAACAGCAAAGAAACCTTGTCACTTTAGAACAGACGCCTTTTACCCAGGGAGGCTAATAAGACATGTCACAATAAAGTTCTGACTTTTTACTGAGACCCCAAAACCACATTTATATATCCAAATATCAAGTTATAAATGTTTTGCACCTGGTCGATTATCTATAATAATAAAAGTTTTTAAATGACAAGAATTCATATAAAATATGATTAAAATTACACATCTTTGTATTTTCATAGTAAAACCTGAAAATCATTTTGCTTCTTGACAAGATTTCTCAATGTACATTCACTTCCTTACACAATCATCGGTGTCAAGCAGTGACATGAAAGTGTAAGCCTAGCCTTCCTCATCCCTCAGGAGCCCAAAGTTTGGAAAAAATAAGTCAGCCCATATTTGTGACTAAGAAAGAAATTGTAAAACTCTCACATTTTCATAAATTCTGTACAAAGTTACTTTTATTAGCAGGTATATTTCACATTACTTTATTAGTGCATGTGTGTAGTATATAATGGTTATATTTCTTGTGGAATGTCTGATTTACTACTCTTAACATTATAGTCTCACGGTGCATCAATCTTTCTACAAATAACTCGAGTTTATCCTTCTTTATGGCAGAGTAGCACTCCATTGTGTGTAAATACTCCATTCATCTGTTGATGGACATACAAGCTGCTTCCAGGATTTAATTATTTTGAATCGTGCTCCTAGAAACATGGATATGCACGTATCACTGTGGTTTGGTGTCTAACTTTTTCGGAAAGATATCTAGAAGGGGAATAGCTGAGTCAAATTGCATTCCTACTTTCAGTTTTTTGAGGAGTCTCCATACTGATTTTCATAGTGGTCAGACCAGCTTATACTCGCACCAACAAACAGGGGGTTCCTGTTTCCCCACAGCCTCTCCAGCATTCATTACTGGATGATTTTCTGAAGATGGCCATTCTTTCTGGAGTGAGATGGAATCTCGGTGTTGTTTTAATTTGTGCTTTTTGAATGGAAGTGATCATGAACATTTTTTCAAGTACAGTGGTACCTCAGTTCATGAATGCTTTTTTGTTTGTAACACAGAAGCATCTGGCAAAATCTTGTTTTTGTTTGCAAATCTACATAAGGTTATGAACACAACTGCAGCCAGCCTTCCCACACTAACATGAATGAGGCCATCTTTTCCAGAATTGTGGAATGATTAAGTTCGTGAACCAAGGTACCACTGTATTTACTGGCTATCTGTACTTCTTCATCTGAGGTCTACTCATTTCAGATGTCAATTTTTTAGGGGATCTTTAAATTTAGGGGTCTAATTTTTTTCTTTATATATTCTAGAATTTATAAATTTTTATTTACATATTCTACAATAATATATAAATGTATTATTTATATATTAGTCTTTTGTGCAAGAGTAGCTGGCAAAACCGTTCTCCTGTTTTAGGGGCTGTCTCTTCATTCTGTCAGTGGTTTCTGTTGTGCAGAAGCTTTTCAACTTGATGTGATCTCATTTGTTGATCGTTGTATTTCTTCTGCAACTGGGGTTCAATCCTGGAAGTCTTTGCCTACACACGTCTTCAGGAATTTCACCAATTTTGTGCTCTAGCAGATTGAACATTTCTATTGTCTATTTAGATGTCTGATACATTTGGATTTTAGTTTAATGCATAGTAAGCAATATGGGTCTAGATTCAATCTTTGGCATGTGGATAGCCAGTTTTCCCAGCAACATTTGTTAAAATAGGCTATCTTTACTCCAGTGAAAAGATTCGGTCCTTCTGTCAAAGCTAAGATTGCTGAATGTGTTTGGAGTTGTTTCTATATATATTCTCTATCCTTTCCAGGAAACCACATGTCTGGTTTTTTTGTTGTTGTTGTTTTTTTTTTGCCAGTACCATATTGTTTTTATCACTGTAGCTTTGTAGTATAACTTGAAGTCCAGGATCGTGATGCCTCTGCCTTGCCGTTCTTGCCTAGAATTGCTTTTGCTATTCTAGGTCTCTTCTGGTTCCATGAGTTTGAGGATTGCTCTCTTTAGTTCTGTGAGGAATGCTATTGGTACTTTTATTTGGATTGCATTAAATCTGTGTAACAGTTTTGGAAGAAAGGCCATTTTGACTGCATTAGTTCTGGCTATCCAAGAAGAGGAGTTACCTTTCCATTTTCTAATGTCCTCTTCAATCTCTTTTTTTCAGAGTATTGTAGTTTTCACTGTAGAGGTCTTTCACTTCTTTGGTTATGTTAATTCCTAAATATTTTATTTTTCTTGATGCTATTGGGAAAGGTATTGTTTCCCTAATTTCTCCATGAGTTTATTATTGGTATATGGGAATGCTGTTGCTTTCTGAGCACTGACTTTGTATCCTGCTACACTACTGAATTTAGTTAATAATTCTAGGAGACTTTTGGTGAAGTTTCTGGAGCTCTCCTAGGTCATATCATCTGCAAGTAATGATAATTTAACTTTTTGCTTTCCTATGTATATCCCTTTTATTTCTTTCTCTTGTTTAATTGCTCTGGCTAGTGTTTGCAGAACTATAATGAACAAGAGTAGTAATACTGGACATCCTTGTCTTGTTCCTGATTTTCAAGGGAAAGCTTTCAGCTCCTCTTCATTTAGTATGGCCATTGGCTTGTCATACCTCAATGGCATTTAGCACACTGAGATAAAGACCTTCTGTATGTATCTTCTGTGGTTTTACCCATGAATGGATGTTGGATTTTGTCAAATGCCATTTCTGTGCCTACTGAGATGATCATGTGATTTTGTGCCTGCTTCTATTTAGTGGTGGATTATATTTATTGGTTTGTGTATGTTTTTTATTTTGAAAAGAATACAACCAAACAAAACAAAACAGAGTAAAATCAATCAAAACAAAGCAATGAACATGGTACATGACTTTTAAACAGGGTAAAAAGCTATCAATAAGGCTACCATAATGCCTCTTGTTATCTGCAATATACCTGCCCATACCATCAAGGATAAGTAAAATCAAACAAAATACAACAAACTAAAACAGTAGATGGTTTGTGTATCCTGAAGTGTTCCTGTATGCCTGGAATAAATCCTACGTCATCATGATACATGGTCTTTTTGATGATTTGCTGCATTCTGTTTACCATTGTCTTACTGAGGATTTCTGTATCAATGTTCATTGAAGAGAGTGCCCTGCAGTTCTCTTTTTTGGTTGGGTCCTTTTCTGGGTTTGGAATCAGGGTAATGTTTGCTTCCAGTGTGACTGTGGGAATACTGCTTCTCTTTTGACTGATTTCATTAGAGGCTGAAGCATTACATAGTCTCTAAAGTTCTTTTAGAATTCAGCAGTGAATCTGTCTGGACCTGGGTTTTTCTTTGTAGTTTTTCTGTGTTTTGTTTTGTTTTGAAATTTCATTGACTGATGCTGTTTTACTGAGGATTTTTGTATCTTCTTGGGCTAGGTTTTATAGTTCATATGTATCTAGGAATATACCCATCTTCTATATTTTCCGTTTCATTACAATACAGGTTTTAAAAGTAGTTACCAATGATCTTTTGAATTTTGCCAGAATCTGTTGTGATTCTGCCTTTTTCATTTCTAACTGTATGGATTTGGGTCTTTTCCTTCCTTATGTTGGTAAGATGGGCTAAGTGTTATCTATTTTGTTTAATCTTTCAAACATCCAAGTCTTCAACTCATTGATTCTTTGTATGGGTTTTCTCTCAATTTCATTAATTCTCTCAATTTCCTGCATTGTACTAGTTTTGGATTTGGAATTGTTTTTATTTTTTTTATTTTTATTTATTTTTATTTTTTTAATTCTGAGGTACATCATTTGGTTGTTTATTTGAGCTCACTCTGTTTTTCATTTTTTTTCTTTTTTGGGGGGAGGTACTGGGAATTGAACTCACGACTTTGCACTTGCCAAGCAGGTGCTTATGCCGCTGAGCTTTATCTCCAGCCCCTCATTCTGTTTTTCTGATGTGAGAATTCAACACTATAAACTTCCCTCTTAGGACTCTTTTTACTGTGTCCCATAGATTCTGGTATATCACACTTCACTGTAGGAACTGTCTAATTTCTTCTTTAATTTCATCCATGACCCATTGAGAGAGTAGTTAAATTTCCATGTGTTTGCATAGTTTCTGTTGCCACTGATTTGTAGTTTCATTGTACTGTGATTTGATAACATGCATGGGAAATTTCTGAGTCTTTTGCATAAACTTAAGCATCTTTTATGGGCTAGTATGTGCTCTATTTTGGAGACAATCCCATGTGCTGCTAAGAGGAATGTGCATTCTGTTGTTATTGGTTAGAGCACTGTATATATCCATTAAGTCCATTTGTTCAAATGTTTGGTTTAACTCTGATATTTCTTTGATTTGTGTTGTCTAGTTGATCTGTCCATTTGTGACAGTGTGGTATTAAGATCTCCCATTACTACTATATTGGTATGTACCTGATTTTTCATGTCCATTAGTGTTTGTTTTATGAAGTTGGGTACAGTGATATTTGGTGCACATATTTTTATGACTGTTACCTCTTCTTATTGAACTGTTCCCTTAAACCAATATGAGTGACATTCTTCATCTCTTCAGATTAGTCTAGGCTTGAAGTCCATATTGTCTAAAATTAGGGTAGCTATTCCTGCTTTTTTCTAGGTTTCTGTTGCATGAAATGTTGTTTTCCATTGTTTGATTTTTGATCTGTGAGTTTTTTTTTTTTAATTAAGTGGGTTCAGTATACTACACATAATTAGGTTTTGTTTCTTGATCCATTCTGCCAATCCATGTCTCTTGACTGGGGAATTGAGACCATTCACATTGAGAATTATTTCTGAGATGTACTGACATTCTTGTCATTTTCCTGTTGCTGATTTCCTTCTTTTTTCCTTTTGCTTAGCTACTCATCCCACCAGGTATACTCATTCTTTTTGACTTACGGGCATGGTTGGCTCCACTGTCTCCTCTAGGACATGTTTGAGAATGTTTTGTAATGCTGGCTTGTTGGTCATGAATGTCTTGAGGTACTCCTGATCATGGAAATACCTTATCTGTTAATTTTGAAGGAAAGTTTTGCAGTATATGTAAGTTGGGGTTGGAAGTTGTTATACTTTAGGCTTGAAATACTTGACTTCAAACCCTCCTGGTCTTTAAGGTTTATGTAGAGAAGTCTGCTGTGATTCTAATGGGTTTAAATTGATATGTGATTTGTTGCCTTTATCTAACAGCTTTTAAGATTTTGCCCCTGTGGTCACTTTTGGTACTTAGAATATAATGTGACATAGAGAGGCTTTCTTTTGGTCGTGACTATTTGGAGTTCTATATGCCTCACTTGTATGTATGTTTATTTCTTTCCCTAGATTTGGGAAGTTTTCTGCCATTATTTCTCTAAACAGGTTTTTATGCCATTTGAGTTGTCTTCAGATTTTTCATTTACTCCAATTATTCTTAGTCTTGTTTGCATCATCTATCAGCATTTGGATCCATGTTCCATGCTCTCTTTTGAAGACATCAGTGTTTTCTAGCTCTGAAATTCTGTCCTCACACTGGTCACTTGTGCTGTTTATAATTTTGATACAATTCTAAATCTCTTAGATTTCCAACTGAAACTTTCTGATGGACTAATTCTTCACGAAACTGGTTCTTCTTTGCTAAACCTGTTTTGCATCATTTTGTTTAGCTCATCTAGGTTTTTATTACTTTCGCCTGCAAGTTCCTACATCCTTTTAGTTATTACTTCCATTATGTTTACTTATATCTTCTGTGATCTCACTAAGTATCTTTAATCTGTTTGCAAAACTGCTCTTTTGTTTGTTCAAGTAATTCATGTGTAAGGCTTATGTTATTCTGCCCCTTGGTGCCTCCTGGCTTGGCTCTGGGGGAGCTCGGAGTTTGGGGGGCATTTTGTTGCTTTGACTTCTCTTGCTTCTATTGCTTTTTGGTTTTGTGCTGAGGTTTGCAAGCATGTGTAGTTTAAAGACTTTGTTGCTAGTATAGAGATTTCTTTAGTTCATTTTCAGTGATGTACTTTGGGCATAGCTAACTATAGTCCTCTCTTT
>RJWT010030353.1:0-14672 GCA_004365215.1 Cuniculus paca | reverse complement strand
TCTGCAGGTGGAACTGAAGCTCACATGAGGAAAAAGAAAGCATTCCTGTGTAAGACAGCTTCACAGGGACCAAAGCGTTCTGGTCGACTGTGTGACGGCATGCTTGGTACACGCCACACCTGCCTCCAGCCCTCAGCACAGCATATATATACATGTATGTGTATGTGCAACTGGGAACAATGCATCTCTGAATCTCCTTTTCCTGCTGATTCTAACATAAGCATCATCTAACTTGCTGCCACTTTAGAATGAGCAGTTTGGATATTTGCCTATTTTCTTAAAATTCACATGCTGCTATTTTGGAATTGCAGTTACACTTGAACTATTCCTTTTGAAAATTGACTTTAACTTTACAATCGACACTTTCTTGCCGATTTTAAAAAAATTGATGAAAGTGTAAAATGTGTTTTATCAGGCATACGAGCCTAAAGTAGGAGAACTGATGTGTCTGGAATAGTTTAATAATGCTCTTATTTTCTTTCTCTTGTTGTTTGCTTTTTGTTTGTACCTGAAACTTTCAAAAGATACACATTGAAATTAATAAAATAATGAAAGCCTTGCTAAGACTTAGTGCATTTAATATTGTTTAATTTATGGAAATATTAATGAAATCTATGAAATTTCTTTTCCTGACATTTAGAGAGTCTATGTCCATGGGATTTGTTGGATTAATCAAGTTTATTGTTTATTTTAATTCAATTAACTATAAGCAGTTCTTGAAATAGTGATGTAAAAAATTTGAATACTAAGTACATTCTAGGCAATGATTTTAATATTCTACACAGATTTTTCTCTTAAAGGTTATCTTTTCAAATGTCATATTAATTGACAACTATGAACATAAAAATAATGAGTAAATTTACTACTTTAGTGTTTATATACTATTATATTGTGTTACCCATAAAATATTTTTGTTTCAGAATATGTAATAGAAACAGATGGGCATGTCAAGTGAATAAATCTTAAATTTGATTAATTGAATAAAACAAAAATTTATTAGTTTTTTAATATTGAATTTTTTTGTTTTTATTTCATTGTTAATCTTCAATTATGTGACAATTTAGAAATTATAAGTTTTAGTCATGTTTTTCAAGTACATTAATGGAATAGATGTTTGTAAGTTAAAGGGCAAATGTTACCAAAATATATTAGTAAAACATGGGTTTATTTTTTATGTCAAAATTTCTTCATGTGTTATAATCAACCACTGACAAGGAAGTACACCATAAATTTATTTCTATATCATTTATTATTATTTAAATTTATTTTACATCGTTTTAGCTGCAGTAGAATACATAAGATTGAAATTCATATGTGATTTTTGTATGCCATCACAAAAAATTAATGTTATTTGATTTCATAAGTTCCTTTATAAAATATAAATTATTTGACCATTAAAGGTATTTTTAAATTTTTTCATACATTTCAAAACTATCTGACTGAAAGAAATTTTGCACATGGCTTGCTATATTTTGCCTTTTGCTGCTGTTAAATAGAATCTCATCAGAGACCCAATAATTTTTATAATATTGCTATAATACACAGAAATGATAGCTGGAAATGGAACAGACGATTTTGATCCTATCCTGATAATCATCATCCTTTTGTCTGGTAGAGAAAGAGGGATAGAAATCTTCAGTAAAGAGTAAACTTCACATTGTTACATTCTCACAATATCAACACTAGTACACAAAATATGTGAACAATTTTGGTAATTTTTTGGTAATGCTCATAAGACTAGTTTTCTTTCAGAATAAGGAGTCTGAGTGTTGTATTAAGATATGTAGTGTTGATTAGAGAAACGGTTTGGTAAAACATTACATAGAAAAGTTGAAAAAGCTAACACAATACGACATAAAATTAACAGGATATGCTTGAAACAAATATGTACTTTCTACTGATTGCAAGGTAGGAGAATCGTAAATTTATGGAGTTCTAAAAATCTAGGAAGGTATCCAAACACCAACAATATGTGCCTTGTGAGCTTAATCATCTGTTTACTTTCTTTGAAACATTCTGACTTGACGAAAAATTATAAAAATTCCAAAGGAAAAGAAAATAAAGCCAATGCTGTAAATTGCCACACACACACACACACACACACACACACATTCACATGGGTCGAAACGGTTATCACCATCTTGATTTCCTACTTATATTTAATTGCTAGCCATTTGAATACATACAACAGAACACATGCAATAATGTAAAGATAATAGATATACTACTAAGGTTGTTATTATAACAGTTTTAAGAAAAAGATTTATATCACTGGAAGCAGTGGTCCAGTTACAGACCAAAAGGTTTATTTGGAGACCCAAAGCCTAGAACTGTTTTCTGGGGAAAAGAGATAAAAACTTTCTTGGAATGTCTTCATTGCAGGTGATGATCAGATTTCAAATCCATTGTAATTAGTTGACATAGCCAAAACCATAATCAAACCATACAGGATTCTGGCAGGTTCCTGGGCTTCCTACTGCTAACTCTAAGAAAATGAACATGCAGGAAGACAATAAAATCATAAAACTACTTAGAGAAAATAATGTGCAAAGTACATCACAGCAATCTGCATATAATCATGAGGTTTTCTCACGTATATTAATTTTCAAAATTTAAGTACAAATAGCAGACATTTAAACATACTTAAAAGTGGATGACTAATCAACAAAAACTTATAAAAGACTACATCCAAGATAAACAACCAGCCAAAATGGTACGAAGACAAGTTTTACAAATTTCCATGACATCTAAAATAATCCTGCTGTTGTAGAAAAGAAATACAGGCGCAAATTTTCCCATTTCATGTAGCATTGCTATCAAAGACAAATAGCAAATGCTGACAGAAATAAGAAATTAAAACACAAAGTGTTTTTTTCATACAAAAAGTGGTGGTGGATCCACATATAATAAAAATGTACACTTTTATCATCTCATGAATAATTTTAAAATAAATACATTTATTTATATAAATCAAATATTATAGTGCATTAAAATGATGAAGCAAAATGTCTTTGAAGTTAATGAATACTTAAAGACAGTTATTTCTGCCTGGCAAGCATGAGGTATTAACTTCGATTTCTGGTACCAAAATAATCACAATAATAATAACAATTATTATTGGTAACAGATAAAATCCTCAAAATGAGTTAAAATTATATGAAAGACTGTTGAACATAGCTGGCATGTGTTTGAAACAAATTTTACTCAAAATTCAAAGAAAGTTATTCAAGGGGGAGGGAGAAGTAGAAATGCACTGCTGGAAACAGCGCTATGTGTGGGCCACTGTGGGACCGGGACACCCAGACCCAAAACTGTCCCTGTGAGTCAGCATCAGCATGGACTTTGGGGAGGGAGAACTAGACCTGTGCCACCTGAAACAGCCCCGTGCACCACTTGCTGCCTGGACTGGGACCTCCAGAGCCAAACATCTCCCTGTGGGTCCCCGTTGGCAAGGGGACAGTTAGATCCCAGCTCCTTCAGGCTGGTGGGCTGGCAAACAAAAGTGTCAACCTCCTCTCCCAAGCAACTGGCAGATCCAGAGAAACACAGGCTTTGATGATAGTTATTAAAGTGAAAAGCGATTGAAAGCCTGTGGTGCTTTGCTGTTTCACTGACCTTGCAGGTCTAGGGCCAGTGGTCTGATCATGTATTCAGAAGATAGCGGTACACAGCATGGCATCTAGGGGGGTCTCCTTCTGAGGGTGGTAGCCATTGTTGATTCCCTGTAGCCTCGTTTTGAAGTCCTACATTCTTTATTGTTTTGTTGGCTTGGGTTTTATTCTCTTTTGCTTTGTTTGATTATGTTATATCCAGTGATATGAGCAGCTATTTCAATGATAGTAAGATGTATATGGTAGTCATTTTGAATTTACTGTTGTCTCATTTTGTAGTCTTTTATGATATCCATTGTTTTGTATTTACTGTTTCTACTCTATTCTGTTCTGCTCGATTTTTACTGTGTCGGAAAGTATCTGCAGCTATTTTGAAGACAACAAAAGGCATTATGGTAACTATTGTTGATTTTGCAATGTTGTAAAGTCCTGTATCACTTACTCTTGTTTGTTCTGATTGGTTTTATTCTGTTTTATTTTCCTTTGTTCTATCCTCTTTAAAATAATGAATAAATAAATAAATAATAAATAAAAAGGAAGTTATTCAAATTTTTGTGTAACTCATGTTTAAAGTAAAATATATAGATGCCACACTTGGATATTATTAATTAATCTGTGTTTTTATTTTAAAGATACAATTAGATTATACAGATAGCCGAGTGTGTGTAAATTCCTGTAATCCTAGCACTTAGGAGACTGAGTCAGGAGGATCACACTGAGTTCTAGGGCAGCCTAGGATAGTGAGACTGTCTCACAAAAACTTAAGTTATACATATAATTTCATATTTTATTCATACTTGCTTTCTGAATATACTTGCAAAGTATACATGTTAGAAACTTTATACTTATGCTTTGTAATTTAGTATTAATTGCCAATACCTTCAGGTGACAAATTAAGTTTAATTTTAAAGAAGCATTAGAAAGTGATCTTTCATATTACACAATTTATTTTTGGAATTTTTAAAATTTAACATTAAATTAAAAGTCAATTATCATTACTTTTGGACATTTTACATTTTCATTTCAATTACAGTAGCATACTTCTCAATAAATTACCACTTTCATCCCGCTATTTCAATAAACTGAGTAAGCAATAAAACTTTTAAAATAATATTATAAGCAATGTTAAAATTTGAAACTAGTCTACCATGTGATAATACCACCAGATTGCATAAAAAGTCTTATTGAATATTTGAGTGAAAAAGTCAACAGTTATTGTTCAGAAGGCTATGAGTATCAAAAGGCAAATCTGTAAAGTTTGAAACTTGAACAGTGGTAATTGAATATGGTAAATGTCATAAAAAACTTGTGGTCGCTACATGGCTCATCTTACTTCCATAGACAATTGACTGGAGTTAAAAACAAATGGTCAATGTGAAGCAGCAGAATGTCCAAAATGGAAGAACAGGATGATTTGAGGAACTAGAACATGAAAAAGGAAGAATTTCAAAAACTAGTTATTTTATTAGCTATCAATAAATGATTTATAACAATTACTTAAATAATTAAAATTTGTACCTTCTATGATACAAAACTGCACGTCTCAAATATTCATTTATAAAATATCAAAATTATTAAAAGTTCTATAAATATATTTCATGTAAACTTATCATATAATCTTATGTAAGATTTCCTGGGTCTTACTTCAGTTTCGGAAGTCTTAAAATTGCCAACTCTTAGAAATTATCAAATGCATGTCTTCATATTTGAATGTCTCAGGAATTACTGACTCCACTTCTCAACATTTATATGTTAGTCAAACACCATAATATTATTATTAAAAGAATAGATTTTAAAGAATATCAAGTGCAGAATTAACTGAAATAGTAGCACATAATATAAACAAAATATTAATGTGTAATCTAAACAAAATAATTTAGGAGTGGCCATATGCATTTTAGTAAATTTATATAGAATAAAATGGTTTTCATCAAATGAAATTAGTACCTTTCTATATAATTTTCTATAATATCCAATGAGTTTATTTATATAGTTTGCATAGATTGATATTGCTGTAGACATGGATACAGATGCAGACACAGATACAGATACAGATACTCTTTACAAAATTGAAGGTGACTGTCAAGTAACCCATATTGGTATTTGTACATAATTAATTAACCTTTTTTTAGCTGCTCACTATGTTTTCAAAAATTCTGACATTAAAAGGAAGTGTTTGCAAACAAGAAGGCTTGCAGTACTAAGCCTAAACTAGATGGAGCACTGTTAACTTGCATTGGCATTTACTGTGAAACTAAAATGGGATAAAATTTTAATTTTGGCTAATTTGTAAAATTTAGATAGAAATATTTGACCATCAGGGCTGGTGTAAAGATCAAATATCATTCATTCAACATGATATTTATTTGGCTATGTATCATCTAATTGTTTGTTTACTCATATTCCAGAAAAGCCTTCAGAATGAAACCATAGCAATAGACAGAGACAGACAGATACCACATTCGGAGTAGCTATTTTCAATGTAGTACAAGACATAGGCAGGAAAAAACTTAGGTCAGAGGGTGAAGCAGAAAATTCTCTAGCTGTGTCTACCTATCCTATCTCAACTTCAATATCAAAATGCTGCAACTACACATCTATCCACTTAGCAATAGGCAATGTGTTTTATACCTCGGTATCATCTCTTCAGTGGAATTAGATTAGTCAGATTCCAAAGAGAAGGGAGAGTTGTTAATGAGTGCAATTTCATAATTGTAAACATGTTTGTTCCCTTGCAAACCATGTATTGTGTTATGTAATTGAGACAGTCTTAAAAGCAAGATCACACACTGATTTACTCTACTACTGATCTTGAAGTATAATGTAAAATTAAAAAAAATAATTAAAGAAACAAAAGCAAAGTTTTAAATATACAATGGTTATTCTACTGACTTAAATTTATTTTTCAATCTGTATTCAGATAACTTCTTTAGAAAGTGCTTACATTATTCTACAAAATTTTAATAAAAACATAAGACTAAATAGCTTACCTAGTATAGGTTAGTATTTTGTCCACCATGTGATAAAGTTAATAAAATAAGCAGTTGCCATTGCAGTGCAAGTTGTTTGCTAGGGAATAATTAATTACCTAGCAACACTCTAAGGCCCACAAGAGAGCTGGTGGATTCACAGATTTCTGAGTACTTCAGCAATACTTAAAGATCAAAGTGATATCAGAATGCTGCAACCTCTGATTTCTTTTTGACTGTCATTGGAGAGGATGCAAAAGTTGGTGAAAAAACCTTCTCATAGGAAGTCAAACATCTTACATTGTCTAACTAACACAGAACATTTCTGCTGAAAAGAGTGTTTTTTCTTTTTAAAAAAATGATTCTCTAATACACATTTTGATGCACAATCTATCAATACATGTATAACAAAGCTTTGAAAGTTTTAAAGTCTTACATGGTTTCTCACTTATAATAGGAAATAATGCACTTGTTAAAAGCATAAAATAAAGCACTGTGCATATTTCAAAGGAAAACAAGGAATTTGTATAGTCGATTATGTTTTCTATTGCAAACACAGTGTTAGTTTTTCAATAACCTGCTTGTGTACTTTTGAGTATATGATTCCCAAGACACCTTCATTTTCATTAGAAACAGAGTACTACAAAGCATACTTGTATACTCACAATAATTTGAAATTAAAAAAGCAATAATTAGTGAAAGTTTTATTTAAAAAAACTGAATATAAGTTGACCTATATTGAAATCTATTTTTCTATAATTGGCATTGTATGAGTTATGTCACTGGAGCTAAAAACACCAAGGATGAATTACCTATTGAGTTTAAGTTGGATTTTCTTTCACAGAACCTATATTGGATCTGGTGCAGCAAGATGAACCATTCAGTAGGGGTTTGGACAGACTTTGGCCTAAAATAGTTACATTTTACGATTTAAAATGTTTAGCCTTCATAGCATGTACACACCCTTCACAAAATATTCCTGTGTTTGTCTGTAGTTTAGATGATTTTTAAAAATCAATGAAAGATGGGATAATAATTCAACATCAAAATCAGAAAAAACGGTAAATATTACACAGCAACTCCTTTTAAGCTTTCTTCTCTAGGTGGCATAGAGAAATGAAGTAAATTACTGTCCACCTAGTCCTGCTCAATTGGGGTTGTGATTTTCAAATATCAACGATGTAATTGTGAATGCTTCCATCTAATAAAATGTGTGAATATGTATGTGAAAGTGCACAAAACTGAGGGACAGAGAGAGAGAGACAGAGAGACAGAGAGTGTGCACTTTGGAAAGAAAATTCCTTTAATTTGTTAATCAAGTACAAAAGCAGATTCAAAACAAACATCTGTGTATTCTAACTGAATCTGAGAAACACTTGTTACGGAAATGACTACAACATATGTCATGTGGTCATGTTTGAGTTTATAACTGTAAGTACATTCTTATTAGGAATTCATAAGAGCTCAAATTATACTGTCAGTATTTTATTCTTATTCCTGGCAATATTATTGATTGATTGCTATGATACGCCACGTGCGCCTTAAAGTGTGTTAGTCTTCGTTATTCATTACAGTCTACTTTCAATTTCAACCCTTTGAGGGTCTGGTAAGATATCTCCAAGGTTTAAAAAAACACAGATTTATGTTTTATTACTTTAATATATTCATTTTTTTATACATTAATGATTTCCTGTATGTTTTCAATCTGTATGATTTCTACACCATTGTTTATTAAAACGGTGTATATCTTATGGATTTTTCTTTGCTGACTACATTTTGACAGAAGATATTTCATTAGTTATTACTAATACTATTTTATGTATGTGATTATTTTTCAAAATGTATCTGCCAAGCAGTTACATTTTTGACAGTTTTTTGAACTTTGTATCAAGTTGTATACTGGCTATCAGAAAAGCAACCAGGTACTGGGAACATAAAAAAATATAAAATTTTTTCCTAGGTTTATGGTGGCAGATGATACTCTACTGTGTAATTCTGTGATTAGCTCTAGTATTCTTTTCCTGTTCACTTACTATTACTACTTTTTCTTAACTATAAAATTTCTCCCAAAAACTGATTCCAATCTCCCATTCCTTTCTCTTTACTTGCTAATGCAGATAAATATAATACTTTCTCCTGGAAGTCTTATTAATATTTAAAAATAATTCTCCATCCAGATATGGTAGTTATGCATGTAATTCTACATAGTCCATAACTTGAGACAGGAGACTTACTAATTTGAGGCCAGGCTGTGCAATACAGGGTGACACTAAGTTCTTTTAAAAACAGAAAAGTCTAGGAATATAACTTTTTGCTTCCTGAATTCTATCCCAAATACTGCAAGAAAAATATTTCCCAGTAATGCATGATACCGGAAAAAGCCATTCCATGGTGCAATATTATATTTGAGCATGGAAATTTAAAAATTTGATACAATTCACATTTCTTTTACATAAAGTATATGCACAGAATAAATTGAATAAACTCTGCCTGAAATTTCGAGTTCAGATAAATGAAACTAAACTTCCAAGTCATAGATTACATGTTCACTATTAAAAATTAGCAGCTATTAAGCTTGTGCAAAATTTTAAAAAATTAAAATGACTTCAACAAAAAGAAATAAAGACAAAAATAATTTTAAGAAATCAGAATATCATTTCATGCCTTGTTTTTTCCTTATATAGCAGACACACACACATTACTGAGGCATAGAAGTTCTATTGGGGATTTGTGAAATTCCAATGTCATTTACTGTAGAAACGTAAATTTTCTTCCTTATGGCTTTGACTAATGTTAGTGAAAAATGGAGACACGGTTAAGCCAAGTAGCATTAAAACAACTGGCAGTGTTTAATTTTTTCAAGGATAACACTTCATCATTTTTAGAAAATTAGAACTTTAGTCTTTTGAAAAACAATGTTTCATCAATTAATGTGTGATGATACTGCATTATATTAAAAAGTACCAATAGCTTTTTGTCTTAGGAATAACTTACAGACATGAATACTTTCAGAGACTTAGATAAATGATCATTTTGAGGAGAAAAATTTTTCTATTTCAAAAGACATATTCAAAGCTTCTCAGTGGTATTACTTGTCGTGAAGATGAAGTGGGTGATGAGCCTTGTCTATAATTAGGAAACATTGGATAAACTCTTCACATTGTAGAAACAGATTGGAATAACTATTTCTCAGTAAATCAGAATTGTACCATCAAGTTATGTGACAAGCTCTCCTGTATTACTCAGTAAATCATGAAGTATGACAATAGGACACTCAATACCCTCCTGAGCATTGCATAATAAATCATGAAATTTCACAAGTTGCACAATAACTTCTGATGTATTAGTCTCTTAATCATGTGCTTTCACAATAAAGTTTTATGAAAAATTTATTTCCTGTTATTTGTTGGGAGAGGGTACCTATCCATCAATGAATTTACTCGCCAAAAGACTGAAGTTCTCTCCACCACATCATTATGTATAGTCATGCTATTGAGAAAACTAGGATGTATTTGTTTTGAACAAAAAAATTAATGCAGCTTAGTTCATTAAAAATATCAATAAATACTAAAGTCATTTCTAGTAGGATATTCAATTCATGATTTTGACTTCTAATTCATTAATACGAAATATTACTTTAAGTGTAATTTAAAGTGAGTTAATGTATAAGTACTTATAACAAATAACATTTATTAATACATCAAGCATCATTACTAAAAATAAAAGATTGAAGATCAGTATAAAAGCAAATATATACTATATATGTGCCGAGGTGGCAAAGTGCTTATACATAATGTATTTTAGTGTGTTTAATCTCTAACTTTGATAGTTGTGAAACGTAATTAGGCTTTTAATAATTTAAATTTTTTTTGACAGATAAGAGTTATGTGTTTGTCTTAATTCTATTTTCAATGATATATAATTGAGTTTAGTGAATTATTTATGAAAATTGTACATTTTTAGTTCTTTCCTAAGATAATATTTTGAAAGAATAAGAAAGGTATAAAATTTAGCATAGATGTAGGGCATTCCATACTATGTAGTGATTATAACTATTTTATATCTAAAAAAGCAAAGTATGCATTTTCAAATTTCAAATGCACCTATTTTAAGAATATAACTGATATCTGTACTGGACAAGGTTTGTTCATAATTTGATACCTAGAATAGAATAAAAAAAACCCTACCTTACTTCAAATTATACAAAGTGGATGTAATTATAATAATGAGAATCAGAACTCTGTGCAGGATAGGAGGACAGAAAAGTCCTTCATGGAAATTTTAACATCACCAGGGACAGAGTTCTGTGGAATTTAGGCCCCACTTTCATGGAGGAATTCATGTACACTGGACTTATATTACAGAACTATGAACTACTGCATGATATGGAAACACACCCACACAAATGTATATATTGTTGAATTATTCTCTGACACTCTATACAAAAGCTCTACATTCATAACACACAGAAAATAGAGACTGAAAGTTCAGACATAATCCAAGAAACAGTCCTCACTACTGGATCCCTTTCTGGCCAAGGCTTTTCTTTTTTTATAAGGAGCAGCAGACCTAAAAATATTCTACCTTAGGTCCAATTATGGATCAATAAAGGAGAATGGCAGTTGTTACTATTTCTTTCTTGGTATCCTATGCCACGTAATTAGATCTGTTCACCTGTTCACTTTTCCACTTTTCTTTTCCATTAAAAGGCTTGAGGTTAAGAGCGCTTCATTTAGTGAATCCATGCTAGTGACATAGGAGACTGAAGTGCACAATTCAATTCTCTTAGCACTAGCAATTTAAAAGCTTCTTGAATGACTTTTTAATACTATTACTTGATATAATTAATAGCAGACAAATCATTAATCTGTTTCCATTGTATCAATTTGTAACTATAAAAATAGTGCTCATCTACACATTCATGCCTACTCTTAAAAGCACTCATTTAAAAGAAAAACACGAAATTGTCTCAGATGCTTTGACACTGAATTTGAATACTGTTTTTAAACATAAAGAGAATACAGTAATATCCTATCTATATACTGCTTATTATATTGAAGTGAAAGTAATTATTTTAATACATAATGTAATGTTTTTTCCAGAAAACAAACAGTTTTCATCCTAAAGATTGATAAACATATAGCAACTGTGTGTATTGATTGCATATTCTTTTTACTAATTATTATTGGATATGTTTTCACATCATAGAAATACTAGGCATAACTCGATGAGAACTGGAGCAGTGAATTCTAAATTACAAATGTAAAAATTCATTGAATTTTTATGCTAAACTGTTTTATATATAAATGGAAACAGAATAGACATACTTTTAGAATTGTTTAAAATTCTAAATAAAGTCAGAAATTATGACATTATGAAATTGTTAATCATTATAATTCTTTAAATAGCTTTAAATATTTAAATAAATCATGCTCCATTTTCCTTGCAGTATTAGTATATCCACACTATAAAATATTTAACCTTTAGGAAAGCATGGAAAATCTATAAAATACTATATGTGCCTTATCAGTTCTCATAGTTAATTTTTAAATGTAGAAAAGTAATCATGGAACACAGCAGGAGCTGATGTCAAGAATATCAATGAAGAAAATGGCATAATTAATATTCTCAAAATCCCATATTAATGTAACTACTTAGGCAAAACTCAGAAAAGTGTCAAAACTGAAAGGTTTCCATTTTGAAAGATTTTATTTCATTTTTAAATATGTTGTCATATTGCAACATTTTACAAAATAAAATGATACCGCTTATTCAGAGTAAATATTTTGTCATTGCATTTAAATGTTAAAATTCATTCAATTCAAATACTTATTAAAATTTAATTTATATATGTCCAGTTCCAGCCAAACTAGATTTGCTCCAGTTTTAATGGGTGATCCTACTTACAAGTAAAAAGCCCTAAGCATAAAATAATAAACAAACAGGAGATTTTGACGGAAAGAAAATAGACTTTGTAAGGACATAAGGACACAGTGGTACATTTTCTAGATTGCTTTATTACCTCCCACATATCCTAGATAGGTAACCAGGACATTGTGGAAGCCTGCAGCTTAGAACCAAAAGGCACAGGAAAAATGAAGTATTTTCTTCATGGCTAATTAGACAGTACTAGTGTGTCACTAACATAACAATCATCTCTCATGAGGTCTGGACTTGGAGTGTGTCTTGAACCCACTGATTTGCTTCATAAAAGCAGACTAATATTCTGGGGGAAGAATATAATGTTCCTGTCCCGTGCCAGCCCACTCTACACTGTCACACTCTCAGCATTCCTGACAAGTGTGCTGAGTCTCCTTCACCACATGACATCAACAAGACTGAACCCAGAGCTAAGAAGTTCATGAGCACACAGAATACCACCTGCATTCAATATGGTAGTCTTGGCTTGTAATAGGAAAATAAATTTCCTCCCAAACCCAGCATAAAAAAAAGTAGATTTCAGAAATGGAAAGTGTAAATAAGGACCAAAATGTGTAACAGATACTGTGAAATAAGAAAATGTTCAAATGGGGAGCGGGGAGGTGGAAAGGAAGAAGGAGAAACGAAAGAAAAAAGAAGGAAAAAGGGGGAAAAGCTTTTATAATAAGGGGGGTAAGTGGGACTTTATAATAAGTGGAATTGAAGGGATGATAAGAGAATGGGAAAAAAGCATCAAGATACATCATGTACAGGTAAAGGTCTCTAAGTTGAATGTGTCATTATGTACATAAAATGTATCAATAAACTTAGTTAATAATAAAAAATCTCCCAACTAAGCTGAATCAAATAACTGTACTCCTAGTCCACAACCCTCTTTATCACAGAACATCTGGATACATTTAAAATATAAATTTAAATGTTTTGCAAAAAAAAAAAGTGAGAGAGAGAGATAAGAAATGAGGCTACAAAATACTTTAACTCCATCCACCTCCCATGGCGTAAAAGGAACCAAGCAAAAACCAGAATTTATGCTCTGATGCTACAATAAGAAGGAAAAGGATAGCATAGCAAACAACAAGATCCCTTTGCTATATGCAAAACATCCCATCAAATGGCAGAATACATTTTTAGGGGTCATAAAATACTGAAAAGATTCTAGCAGTAGGGAGACTGTAGGTAACAGTGATGTATTGCACATTTCGACAAGCTGTAAGAAAGTTACTGTGAATGTTTTCATCATTAAGAAATGATAAATGTTTGTGAAGATGATAAGAATAAACTGACATATTTTATATAACATTTAATGTATGAAAACATAATATGTTGCTCAATTAAAGTGTGAATTTTTAATATGTCGGTTTACAATACACTTAAAGGATTTTGCACATGCTACTATTCCATCTATAGTACATTCACAGAATAAAAAAATACAGAAATGCAGAACAGTTTCATCATAGAAATTTGGAAGGCAAAGGTGGCTGAGCTACAAAATGTTAACAAATGATATCTTCAGGATGAAATCTTCTATATATTGACTCTGGGGGCCATCATCTTAACTTATGCATGTGATCAAACTTCATGGAATTTAGTACACACACACACACATAAACACACACACATGCACATGCAAAGCTAGTGAACTCTTTGGGAGACTAAAATGGATGATTTTTAATCTCTTGGTTTTTCTTATCACTGGAGGAAACTTGTATATGGATTCCTCCTACATATTACTTTTTTACAACTGCATGTGAATCTGCAATAATTTCAAAATAAAACAGCCATGTTATCAATCACAAAACTCCATGTATTACTAAACTATATAATTTTTAATTTTATATGACATTTTAACAATGACAAAATGATTTTTGTTTGCCTACTTGATAAAAATATATACTCTTGAGAAATTCTCGTATTTTTCCAAAACATATGTGATTCCTATATAATAAACACACAGCAATGTATATAGACAGATGTGGGACTTGCAATAAAGTAGCACCTAAATATTGAATTAAAATCAAGTAAAACCTTGTTACTAAAAATAATTGATTCCAAAGCACTGTGTTACTCTTCCAAACTTGAACTGAGACTGAGACCAGTTATCACTTTTTAAGTTTTTCTGTTAACTTTAAATATTAATTTTATTTAGATAATT
>RJWT010030352.1:0-14672 GCA_004365215.1 Cuniculus paca | reverse complement strand
TTTCGAGGAGACTGTGTTCAGGAACGCATGTTCCGCAAGTGACAAGACGCAGACTCCAGAGTAGCTTCCCAGACCCACGCGCCCACCCACTGGGGGCCCTGGAGTGGCGAAACAGGCAAGATCAGCCAGACCAGGCCGCCTCCAGGGATCATGCCCCTACGCAGACAGGAGTCCCGCATGGGCTGCCGCAGAGACGGCTCTGGAGGAAGCCGTAGCTGTAGTTTGTACTACACCCTGGCATGATGAATGTCATCATTCTTGCTTCAGGTAGGGAAATGCATAAGTCCATTGCTAATAACTGACTGTAGCAGACTTGGTAACTCATAACGAGAAGGGATTTATTTGGGCTCACAGTTCTGGAGGTGTGGGGAGCAGGGCCTCACCTGGCGGTGGTCTTCTTGCTGATAGAGTCTTGGGGTGGCACAGGGCATCGCGTGGCAAACACAGCGGGCACGTGGGTCTGTGTTGTCTCTTCTAGTCTCGCCCTCTTCTTCCAAAGCTACCAGGTTCCAACATGGTACTCCATCACCTCCCCAAGACCCTGCCTCCAAGCGCCACTGTCAGATTAAGTTTCCATCCTCCCACTGACCCCTCACAATGGGGACTGGACGTCAGTGTGAGTTTCAGGGGGACGAACCGCATTGAAAACCCAGCAGGGGGAAAACTGCTAGGCGCTCCTTCTTCATGGGCCGGCACCTTTGACATCTCTGTTCCCAGTAGGTCTTTGCAACAATCATAAGACAGCTGTCTGCGGGAGCTCCATGGACACAGACGGGGAAGACCAGACCCACAGTGGGCAGCAGAGGAAATGGAGGTGCCAGGGTTGTGGCTTCCGGCAGGCGTGGCCTGCAGGGCAAACTCCTACGCAGAGAGATGGATCGCTCTCTACCAGTCCCCGGCAGATATGCAAGTGGCAGACTTTTTGCTCGGGCCCACGTTTGTTCTCTCCAGCCATGTCCCAGCCCCAGGGCAAACAGGACAGGCTCCTTGAGAACCACAGAGCTGAAATTTGCTTTCATTAATTGCTAACAAGTGCAAGACCAAGCAAGGAATGAAGCCACCGACTTCCTGCTCAGAACAGAACATCCTGTGCACCACTGCATATCCATCACCTTGCCAAGGGATTCCACGAGGTGCAATGTTCCCACAGTGTAATCCGTTAGCAGAAACCAAGCGTTCTGGCCGTTCTTTTTTCTGCACTACCTTGTTTATTTGAAGTAATTTGCAGCCCTGGGAAAAGAAAGAAAGAAAGAAAGAAAGAAAGAAAGAAAGAAAGAAAGAAAGAAAGAAAGAAAGAAAGTTAGTTGTTAGGGACAGAAAATGCTTGTAAGATGGATGGTTCTGCTTCTGTAGACAGCAACCACAATTGATGGCTGCCTTTTCTGCAGAGAAAGGCAAAAGCACTGGGAGTCCTTCCACTTTGAAAGGGGGTCCCTCCCTGCATTTCTGTGGGACACACATCAGCCTCCATGAGAAGCTGCAGAAGCAAGTCCAAAAAGCTGGGGCCACCTTTGATTTTTGTCCAGCACATGATGGGGTCAGAAAACGAGGGAGTTGTGCCAGCCCGGAACACGCACTGGCTCATGCCCAGATGAGTTCACAGACTGCCTGCCCAGGGGGCCTCCGAAGGACAGCTGAGAGGATGGGGTGAACTGGCGCGAGCCACTGCCAAGCTGCAGGCAGGAGCTGGCTGCCTTCCTCACGAGCACCTCTGCCGCGCAGAAAGGGAAACTTTCCAGCAGCTTCCTCCTGTCTTCTCCTCACCAACCTGCTGAGGTGCGCAAAGCCAGCCCTCCTGACCCAATCCATTTTTCTTTTCCCTTTATTTCATTTTCCTTTTTTGTTTTCTATTGGATCCACTCAATATTTATTCTCTGATTAGAATGAATGCCTCCTGAACATTTATCATTCTTTCACATTTGGAGCCTTCCAACTCTGGATCTTCAGTAACCCATGAGAGCTGTTGGGAAACATTGCCTCGGCTAATTCATATCCCCACCAACAGCCGCAAGGGTTCTCCACGGCCTCAGCAGCATTTTTTTTTATAATAATAAACATTTTGGCTAGAGTGACAAGATATCTCATTATGGTCGTTTTGATTTGCAGTTCCCTGATGGTCTGTGAAGTTGATCTCTTTTTTCACACACCTGTTGGCCCTTTGTATATCTTCTTTCAAGAAGTATGTATTTACATAATTTGCCCACTATTTAGTGAGATCATTTGAGGTCTTTGTCGTTTAGTCATTTAAGCTCCTTATAGATTCTGAAATTAATCTCTTGCCAGGTGAAGAGTTTGCAAATATTTTCGCCCATTCTACAGCCCCCTCTTGATTCAGCTGATGGTTTTCTGTGCTGTGTGGAAGCTTTTTAGTTTGATATAACCCTGTTTGTCTGTTTTTCATTTTTGTTGCTTGCGTTGTCAGTCTTATTTCAAAAGTCATTCCCTATATTGATGTCTCCAAGGGGTTTCCCTGGGTTTACTTATGGAAGTGTTCTAACTTCAGATTTTATATGCAAGACTTTGGCCCCTTATGAGGTGATGTTTGTGTAGGACGAGGTACTTGGGCACAGTGCTGTTCTTCTGTGTGTGAGTACCCAGGTCCCCAGCACCATGTAACCTCTGGGTTAACAGACTGCTGAATGGAGATTCTGCTGCATCGTTCTCTGTGTTTGTTTTTACGCCCGTCCTGCTCTGTCTGGGTTACTGCTGCACTGCAGGATGTCTTGAGCTCAGCTAATTCGACACTCTGACCTCGTCCATTTAGATCAACACCTTGGTGTTTCATGTGGCTTTAGGAGTTGTTTTCTACCTCTGTGAAGAAGCTTATAAGTATTTTAATGGAGATTATTTTGAGTTTGTAAATTGCATCAAGTAGTATGCAAATTTTAACAATATTAAATCTTTCAATTCAAGAACATAGGAAATCTGTCTCTTTGTGTGTGCGTGTGTGTGTGTGTGTGCGCGCGCCTTTAACTGCTTTCATCAGTGTTTTACCATTTTTATGTAGAGATCGTTCATCTCCTTGGTTAAATTTATTTCTAGGTTTGTTTGTTGCAATGCTTGGGGTTGAACCCAGGGACTTCACACTGAGCTACACCCCAGACCTTTTATTTATTTTGTTAAACATTTTAAGACAGTCTTGCTAAGTCACTAAATTGCCAAGGTCAGGACAGAATTGCTTCTGACTTCCTGCCTCAGCCTCCCAGAGTGCCAGGATTGCAGGCTGAACCACACCCCAGCTTCCTAGGGTTTATTGCTTTTCATTTCTGTCATGAATCAGGCGGCTTTCTGGGCTTACCTCTCAGCAAGTTTGCTATTAGTGTATAAAAATGCTACTGATCCTCATACATAGCTTTTGTACCCAGCAACCTTACCAGGATGTATCCGCTCTAGTAGTCTTGTGGTGAGCGCTTCAAGTTTTTCTATATATGGAATCATGTCCTGCTGACCTAATTAACAGAGAGCTGGAGATTCCAGCAAGATTGAGAGATTGGCTTCGTAGCAGTGAGGTATGGAAATGTGTGTAAGCATGTGTGTATGTGTGTGTGTGCGTGTGTGCCCATATGCATGCAATAGTGTCAGAGGGCACAGCTGATAGAAGAAGTTATGATGGCCCCACAGAGAAGTGGCATCCGGTAACGGAGTAATGCTTTAAGATCTGATTGGCTACAGTCCTACATTCACAAAGGGAAGGGATTCTGGTGGGTTTCTAGGACCGCTGAGTGCTGAGGCAGGGAAGACCAACCATGTACCCCAATGGGTCCCCAAGTCACTGAGCCCGCAGGTACCATGTGAGTTAAAGCTCAGAGGGAGGAAAGAATTCAAAATGCTGGCTCCTAGCCCCAGTTCTGGTCTCATGGCTAATAAGGACCAGAGCTCAGGCCGGGTATCCTATCTCATCATCCAGCAGCACCCCTCAACTTCTGCGCCATCTCTGCCCTGGGGTCCAATCTGCAGGGGGCAGATCTTTCTCTTCCTAGGATTGGCTCAGAAGCTAGGGCCCAGGGGGCCAGCCACTGTGGGCTGAATGCTGAAACTCCCAAGTTTAAATTTGAGATGAGTACCCAGGCCAGATGGAGTTGGAATGTGCGGCAGAGGGGGGACCTCTGCCCTCTCAATGAACAGCGTGTGCTCTGTAGACCCTCAGTGGCACCACTGTCCCCAGGGATTTGTTGGAAAGGTGCCGCCTGAACCTTGCAGTATGCAGATTGCAGCCGATGACGTGCCTTAGAGACAGGGACAGGCTGCTCTCCCCAGGACCTGGGAGACTCTGAGGCCAAGGTGCAGCTGTCCAGAGGAGCTGGAGCAGGACAGTAGCTGAGGAGGGTCCTCCAGACATCGCTCCCCTGAGACACACAAGGCTGAACAGCCCCACACACCAAACTGCCTTCACGAGAGCCAAGGAAGCCTGAGTGGTCACAGTGCCTGGAGCGGCCAGCTAGACTGCAGGGAGCCGACGAGCAAGTCCCACAAGGAGACCAGCCCAGCTCCAGGTGCCCTGGGCTTTCTGGCAAAGAGGGACAGCTGGTTAGTTGCAGTGAGTAGGGGCCAGGGAGGGGGGCTGCTCAGGTCTAGAGACCGATTCCTGCCAATGACCTGAGCCTGGGGACTCTTGCGGCTTTCAGAGCTGGTCATTTAGTATCCACCCTCTTTATTCATGGTAGGAGGGGCTTCCCAACCATCCGTTCTGTGTTTTGGAACAAGGGGAATTTCTCACCTTTAAAATCCCCCAACAGAAACCATTGTGACCTTGGCCAGCAGTCACTGCCACCCACCCTGTCAGGGGTCACTCTGGGCAGTTGTGTGCATCGGATCCTCCCACTACCCGTGCAGCTCACCAGGCAAGGCTCTGCTGTCCAGACAGAGTTACAGGGCTAACGATGCATGAGATTCCGACCCTAGCCTAAACCCCAGGAAACCTTCCCGCAGCAAACACAGCCTTTCCCTACCCGGGGTGGTCACTACATTCCCAATGGGTAGTGTAGTTCCTGCGCTGATGACCATTTCCTGCAGCTGTGCCCCACTTTCCCACTCAACACAAGCTAAATGCATGTGACGCACCTGGGTCTTGCTCCCATGAGATTGCCTTAGTCCCCTTGACTGCTGTAATAAAATACCACAGGCTGAGTAGCTTTAATCAACAGAGATTTTTATCTTCCAGCTCCTGGTAGAGAATGCGCAGAAGGATGCCCAGAGGCCATCTGGCTAGGGAAGCTGGAAGCCCAAGAGCGAGACACAGCAGGTCTGGGTTCTGGTGAGGGCTTCTCTCGGCCTCTAAGCTGGCGCCTCCTTGCTGTGTGCTCTAGAAGGGAGGGGCACAGGGTCCAGGTGCAGGGTGCTGACGTGGCTGGAGATGGACAGGCAAAGCAGTGACCAACTCCCTCAGCAAGCCAGCAGCACCGATCGATCTACGAACACCTCCCCAAAGCCTACCTCCCAACACTCGCTCTGGGGAGTAGGTTTCCAACACATGAGCATCAGGACACCTTGAGACCACAGCACATGTCCTCAACCAACAGGTCCCAAAGCTGACTCTTGAGCCTGTGGTGACCACTGACCAGTGCCTATGAGGACAGTCTGCTGGAGGAGGTGGCCTGGGACACACAACCTCTGGTCCTAGTTTAACCCAGATGCCCCCACCCCAACCCTTTCATTTGTGCTGCATGCTGCTGATAGCCAGAGACGGAGGGAACAGGCTCAGCCCCGGGCTTGTTCCAGACAATGGGGCCCTCATGGGCCCTGAGGTGGGTTAGCCCTTTTACTTCAGAATGGGCCGTCTGGCCAGAGGGAATCTGTGACTCTCCAGCAAACTGATCAGGATTCAGGGCAGGGGTCCCGCGAGCATGGGCCCCTCCAGCTGGCTGTGTGACCTGGCTATAGAGGCCCCCTGCTTCCCTGCTCCCTACTGCCCCTCCAGCTTCAGCAGCTCCACAGAATGCATGGAGGTTTCTCACCTGAGTCTTCTTTGGGCCTTTAGAGAGGTAGAGAACGCCCAGAAGAATACTCAGAAGCCATCTGGCAAGAGAGTCACTGCTGGCTCCCACTTGACTGCTACAGCACAAGCACTGCTGTGCTCCCCACACAGGGACCCTGGGCCTCTGGGCAGCCTGGGGAGAGGGGCAGGACCCTGTGTTATCCAGCTTTCTGTTACTGTAACAAAACACCCAAGATGACCAACTCATCGTAAAAGAAAAGGTCTAACGTGGCTCACGTGTCAGTCCTATGGCCCTGCTGCTCTGGGCCTGTGGTGGGTGCGCACATCAGGGCAGGAGTGTCGGTGCAGCCAGACCACTCAAGTGACAGCCAGGAAGCAAGACAGGAAGAGCAAAGGGTGGGGCCCCACAGCCCCCTTCAAGGTCACACCTCCAGGGCCCCAAAACCCACCACCAGGCTTCCCCTCTTAAAGATTCCACTGTCTCCCAAGAGTGCCATTCTGGAAACACATTCTCTCCAACACCAGTCTTTGGGGTGACATCAACAGCACCCCCAACCTCAGGCAGCCACACTGACCAAGCACCAGCTCCCTGGACTTGACCTTGAGGACTATTTTGGTCTTGCAAAGGTAGAACTTGAGTGATTTGCAGAAATGCAAGGGCAGAAAATGAGTGCACAGTGCTTTTAAATGGCTTTCCTGATAGCTGAGCACTCAACTGGCATCCTCTTTCCTGGAAATGTAGCATGAAATTCTTGCTCAGTGCTAGGAGTTCCATGAATTCCTCTGCTGCTGTGAATCACTCCAAGCCACTTTAATCTTGCTATGAAAAACGATACTTCCTCCAGAGTATATGTTTCTTTTCTTTGTACTTTGCCTTTTACTGTAGTATTGGTGTGGTTCCTCAGAATTCTACTTGCCTTTACTTTATCATAATAAAAAGTCAGTAAGTTTTAAAACAGCCTCCTGGATTTTCCCACTCAAGGAAGACAGGATATAAATGAGTGTCCCCTAGGCTACAATCACAGGGTGGGGATAGGTGAAGAGACAATGTCTGAAATCAGAATTGATTTAAACTACCACATTGCATAACTGACAAGCTTGGAAACCTCAACCCACAGCAAGCTCTGAATGCTGAAAAAAATGAATCATAGATACTGGCAAGTCCCCTCACCCTCTGAGGTAACAGAGTGAAACCACATCAATTGCTTGGTATGAGATAAAGGTGGTCAGTGGTTATAGGACCAGAAACCCACTTGGAGTGGAGAGAAAAGCTTCACCACCCTTTCAGACGTGTTCCCATAACTGACTGCGTTCTGTCTGCCTCGGCTTCCAGACAGCAAGCACAGGCTCTTCCTGGATCTCATTGATCTACTTTCTCCACTCCCAGCGCTAAACAGACCTACTAATTCGTCTGCTTCTCCTAACAGGAAGCTGTGAGCAACAGCAGCCCAAGGATCTTTGCTGTAACCAAGAGATTGTATTACAAGAAAGTCAGGCCAAGTCGCAAATGTCTCAGGCCAGAGGAGACCCTGAGTTCTCACCCACATCCTTCCTCTGGGGATTCCAAGCTCTGTGACCCACCTGACTGCCTTGGGCAAGATCTGGCCCCCAGAACTGAGCCCCAGGGGCCACACTGTCCTTGGCCATCTTTGACGTTAAGGATCCTATGGGTGTGGCCAAAAAACTCATGTTCCAGGAGAGACCCCAGAACTCCCCCAATGCTGACCTGCAGCAAACAGCTTCACCTCTCTGAGCCCCTTTCCTCACCTCCAAAATGCAGAATAAACAACTATGGATCTGTGATTTAATGGCACTTGGGATTTTCCACATAAGGGGAGAGTTTGGGGGTAAAACTTTACAACTTATTGGCCCCTGGGTTTTTGATTCCACAGGAACAAACGTGGAATAGAATAGTGTTGGTTCAGTCAGACCCCTGATTTGCAGTTACACTCTCTGCCATTTCAGTTTCCCTCAGTCAGGCATGGTCTGAGAACTTTACATGGAAAATTCCACAAATAAGTAATGTATATGTTTTAAATAACCTTTATGACATTACGCTGTTATAATTGTTTTACATTATCATTAGTTGTTGTTAACTTCTTCCCGTGCCTAATTTATGAATCAATCTTTATCATCATCATCGATACATATACAGAAAAAGAAAGGTGATGGATGGGGCCCACGGGTTCTAGCCACAGTTTCGGGCAGCCCTGAAGGGCTTGGAATTCATCTCCAAGGATAAGAACTATGACATCCTGTAGGGATGAGTGGGCTCCAGCCACAGCCAGGACTTGACCAGAGGCACAACCAGTCCACCACCCGCTTGGTGACACTGGATGATCCCATGCCAACACTGCCATGTCCCCTCCCTAGAGCCATCCCCTAGAGTACTTAGGAGAAGTTTGCCTTGCTGCTGGCCTCCAGTGTGCAGTGGGGAGTCCAGACCAGCTCAGAGTCTTCTCTACTCAGGGCCCTACCAGGCCAGAATCAGGCTGTTACCCTGGCTCAACTCCTATTTTTGGACTCCCAAGAATTTGATGTTTAAAAAAAAAAAGAATTTGATGCTGTAGTCAGGACTCAGTTCCTTCCATCTCTAGGGTTAGACCCCTCTTTCCTTGCTGGCTGTCAGCCACGATCCACCTGTCCTATTTTTAAGGGTCTCCCCCTTCCTTGCTTTGTGGCTACCTCATCTTCAAAGCCAGCAGTCATGTGTGGAATCCTCCCCACATCTGGAACCTTTCTCATTCTCTCTCCTGTAACCAGCCAATCTCTGCTTTCCAAAGATGCATGTGATTGGATTTGGCCCAGACAAGCACTTCCCTGTTTTCAGACCTCCTGCTTAGTAACTGTAACGACACCTGCAAAATCCCTTAATCTCATAATCGCAAGAGTAACTCCAAGAGGTGAGTCTCCATCAGAGGGCCATGGTAGAACTGATGAGAGGTCAATTGGGACCTCACCTAGGACAATGATGGAAGCTTCCAAGTAAGATGCCAGGCACACAGGACAGGTGCAGATACCACCTGCTGCCCGTGGACCCTAATTGTGAAAAATGTCCGGGGTTAGAGCAAAGAAGAGGCTGGGGTGGGGGTGGGGGTTCAGGGAGGGCCCCTGAGATGTTGGCAGGATCCTTGTCCACAGAAAACAGCTCGTCTCTGGGGGGATTGTGTGGAATCTCTGTGCTCCCCATAGAGAAGCTTTTCGTGTGACCTTCATGGCTTCCAGACGAACATCATTAGCTCCGCCTTTGTGCCGGAAGACAGCCCGTCAGAGGAGCGGGCAGTGGGCACTGCGAGACTCTCTCGTTTCCAGGACCCACATCTTCTAAAGTGTTTTCCTTCTTGTGTAAAAGAGCCGAAACGCTGTGTCACTCTGAGGCTTGGAGGGGACTCGCAGGGAAAACGCCCTGTTGATTGTGAGCTGGCCCTGGCTCCAGGCAGGCACAGTCCTGTGTCTGCTGTTGCCTGGTGCTTCTTGCCTAGGGACTGTCTTGGGGATGGTAGCACCGACCTCCTCCCCTCTTTCTTCCCAACCTCTACCTGCACAGGACCCAGGCAACCCCAGACACTCTATTCCCATCCATCCCAGATGACCAGATGCAAGGGAGTTAGGGAGAGGCAGGAAGATAGAAAGTAAGCTGGAACGTGCTCCTGCCACAGACGCCCAGGCTGCGGTACAAGATCTGGCTGAGGTTGCAGCCTTTCCGCTGCCTGACAGCCCACGGCAGACGGCCCCAAGTGCGTGTGCAGAAGCAGGTGAAAGTGAAGGGCTGGGAGCCAAGCAAAGGGCTAAGGGTCTGGAGTAAGAGCCAGGGCAGAGCACCAAGCATTCTAAGAGCCAGAGTGCCGAGCCACGTATGCCCCAGGCCGGGGTGAGGCAGCTCTACTCCGCATTGCCACCAGAGCCCAGAACCACCTCAAAGGCAGGATTCTGCTTCCAGAGGCAGAAAGCAGTAAGGGAGGCACGGAGCCAGCGAGTTCAGCACAGCTCTGCACCCTGGGCCCTTCGCCAGGCCAGGCAGACCTGGAGCTCAGTCTGGAGCTCAGTGGGACAGAGGTATTGCTGGGCTGGACCTCCACCTGGGAATCGGGGCAGCGACTTGTACACATGAGGGAACTAGGAGAGAGCAGGCTGGACAGTCTCCCTCAGAGAGAGCCCCAGTGCCAGGCCAAGCTCCTGGGAAAACACACAGATATAGAGGCCATTTCCTCCTTGTTTGAGTGCCCAGGGCTGGCCCAGAGCAGGCTGCTACTTGGGAAGCCAGGGAGGGGTGGGGAAAGCAGAGCGAAGCAGGAATAGAATGGGAGAAGTACTGTGTACCAGTCACTTTTCCCACTGCTGGGACACAATACCTGACACCTGCAATTTAAAGGAGGAGTGGTCTAATTTGGCTCAGGGTTTCAAAGGACTCAGTCTATGGTCAGCTGGTTGCAAGGAAGAAACATTACAGTGGAAGGCTGTTGAGGAAGAAAGTTGCTTAGTTTGTGGCAACCAAGAAGCAGAGCAGGGAAACAGTGCCAGAGGGGAAGAGGCCAGGAACCAGGGGCCAACATAGACCCTAAGGTTACACCTTCATGACCCACTCAGACATACTGAGAAGCGCGTTTCACCAATCCCTGGAGGGATCCCAAAGCCAGTCAGGTGTGCAGCCTACCCTAACCATCACAGGAAGTGAAGGGGAAGAAGGAAAGAGAGAGAGACGGAGAAGAGAGAAGGGAGGGGGATTTTAGAGGAGGGAAGAAAGTGAGGAGGATGGAGGATGTGGGGGAGAGGGGGCATAAACAAGTATGCGTGGAAGGTCACTCTATGGCTTCCTAGGAAAGCGCATCATCAAATTAAAGGAAGGGTTGTATTGGAGAGAAATCAGAAAGATGGAAATAAATGAGAGACGGTGCCTACAGCACCAAAACAGCTCCAACTTAGATGATGTTATCTCTTCCAGGTGGGCTGTCGGGATCTCACAACATGGAGAATTAGCATGGGTAAAGGGGGCTCTGGCACTCACGATTCCTTTGTCATCGTATTTTCAAGGCTGGATGAGTGGGTGATAGAGAGGCCTGAGGATCTGGGTCTGGATCGCTCCCCACAGAACCTTCCAGGCCAGCAAAGCCTGACTGGGAGTCCGTGCCCAGTACTGCACCAGCATTGCACATGCCATCGAGAAATACCAGCTGGACTTAGCAGGGTTGAATAAGCACATGCTAGAACTATGAAGGGGCACAGCCCACCCTCCCCAAGGCGGTGCCTTCCTCATCTACCATCAGAAGCTCGCAGACTCTGAAGCTCTTCACTGAAGTGGTGGAGTGGTAGAGTGCTTGGCTAACATGTACAAGACCCTGGCTTTGATGCCCAGTACCAAAAAAGAAAGGAGAGAGAGAGAGAAAGGATGCTCTATGTACCCATAGTGGGCTGGAAGCCACCTGTTAGCAGGTACCTCCAGAGGTACTCGGCCAGTCTGCAGCTTTTACAGGGCATTTTCCTCAAGCACTCAGACTTGTCAAGAGACACTGTGGAAGGACAATTTCCTTCTGACCATTTGGGGGATGTACCCAAAAAAGAGTCCAGGGGCCAATATATTGGGAAGCCAACTGAAAAGTGCAAGAATCCTGACAAAAACAAAAATGCGTATCTGCTCACAGAGCTGACCTCACAAGCCTTGCTGTGTTTGCCAAAGCCCTCTGAAAATTTCATTTGTCCGGAGCAATATGCATCGTGCTACTGAGGTGAATGGTTTAGAAAATGTGTAACACAGAGAATTGGAGCCTTTAAAAACAAACTCAAAAGGCATTTTGTCCCATTGTTTTAACAGTTCCTTGGGTTGAACCAGGAAGTCTGGACAAGGGCTGTCCACCGCCCTCCTGGCGACTCTCACTGTCTTTCAGTCATTGTCATTTTGTTTTCGTGACACATGATTTGCCAATGCAAATTTGGGTAGCAGCGATCATGTACAAAATATTTTTTAAAATAAATGACAGTATGTCAGACTTTCATGGCTCTGGTGTATAACAGGTGACACCGGATATCTTGCAGCAAGCAGGGGTCCACCTCGGTGAGGACTCCCAGGTAAAGATAACTCCCAAGATGGATCACGGATTCAAAAGTGCATTTTCACTCGTGCTAGAGTCTACAAGGTTGTTTATTACAGGCACACTGCAAATGCATATGAATAAAAAGGAGAGACCAAAATCAGCAGAGGGTGAGCCAAAGACAGCTCCCTAAGAGTGTTGTGTGTGTTAGTAATCTTACGCGGTATAATAACCCCAGAGGGAAAACAAAAGGGAAAAATAAACTATACCCAACAGGGGTGATGATATCTTTGTTACCAGTTCTTTCACTGTGTTCTTAAACATTTTTGTATATTGCAATTTTCTCATGAAAATAACCTTTCCGAAGTCAGCCTGCCAGCCTGCAAGCACTCCAGTATCTGGAAGCCTAATCCGGCAGGCACAGATTCATTCTGGAGCCAGACTCTCTGGTCCCAAATTCGCTAGTCCATGTGGTATTCTGTGATGTTGAGCAAACATTTTCATTAGCTTTAAAGTATTGTTGTCATTAACATTTAGCCATGACTTTCTAGCGGCAGGGCGTCACCAGCAGCAGTCTACACGGGTCACCTCAGGCTGCACGCCATACTCAGCATGGACAGAGTCTTCCATGCGAGTTATTATACAGGGCAGTGGGAGCAATCAGGGCAAAGATGCACTTGTAAACATGCATGGTATTAGCTGCCTTCGTGATTACTTCATTTCAATATACCAGTATGTGTTCTCCAAGAAGAGAAAGGAGGGAAAAAAAGGCAGACAGAGAGAGACAGACTTTCAGCTCACACACACCCCATCCAGCGTCTTCGCTCTGCAGATTCTCCCAGCTCCTGGAGCTCCAACAGGTAGCTGGGCATGAATCTCCAGCCAGAGGAAGCCAAGTTTCTTATGGGCCGACTCAGTATTCTCCAAGTGTCGCCTGGCAGGGAGGAGGGTCTGGTGGCCGGCTTAGTTCAATGTTCTGCTGAATTTACTCATTTAAGGGTACATTTTAAAGTCATTATGCCCTTTGTGTTTTATTACAGCATGTGATGGCAAACGGTCCTTTTGCCAGAACTCACTCCCCACAAGACTCCAATAAGGAAAACTCAAGATTTGGGGCAGCAAAGAGGTTAAACATTAAATAAAGTTGGGTACAAACACAGCTGAATTATTTCTTTGGGTTTCTGTCTCACGGAGGAGTAAATGTTTTTAAGAGCTAATAAATGGGAAACAGGATGCTTTCTTTACTGGCAGAGTAATTAAGCTCCGATGGTTTTCCTGTTGTCTTGCAAATGCTCGGACAATTTGGAGAGAATTTTAAAAGTGGCACTCCACCAGGCACAGCAGCCGCTCCAAGGACTGCTGATAAATCATCAGAATGACCTTCTTAGAAAAACAGCGCTCCGCCCCGCCCTTCCCGAAGGCTCTCGGGCTGCCCGGCAGCGGGCTGACAGCACGCAAGCCCCCACGTGCACTTCCCCTGCCAGAAAGCGGCCACTCAGAGCCAGCGCAGGGCGTGAAACCGACGCGCGCACCCGAATAAAAGACCGGTGCACCAGGACGTTTCCCCTCCGTCTTTCTTAAAGACAGCCCCGACTTAATTTTTTTTTCTCCTGTAAGTCTTTAAAAGGAATTGTGAATAGCAGCAAGTCCTCTTTAACTCTGATGTGGGCAGATGACACTCAAAATAGGAGATGGCAGATGCCAGCCCCACTCGGAATTGCTCATGCCTATTTATGTAGATGCCGCCTTCCAATTTTTGCTCAGATCTTGTAAGTTCTGTCACAGCCACGACAAAATGATGACTCACCCTTGAACGCAGTCTTGGTGTCATAGTTGATATTAATACCTTTGTAGTGTGGCTTTGTCAGAGCAATTAAGGGGAGAAAGTCCCTTCCAGCAGCAGCCTGCCCCCATCCTCAGGGACCACAAAGGGCAGGGCTGCAGAAGGCAGCGCCTAGTGTGTAGGAAGACTCGCGGCCTCCTGCAAGCTGTTCTGATAAGCAGCTGTCGGGGAGGAGGGGGCGGGGCCGGAGGAGGAGGGGGAGGGGAGGTGGGCCGGCAGAGGTCACAGGCATCTGAGCGGACGGCAAGCCTTGAGCTGCCGTTCGGGGACACCTTATCTCAAGTATGCCCCCGTCTTGCAGTTTAAAATCTTCCTCAAAGGAGAGCAACAGGAGTCAGGCTCAAGTTTACCCCAATGCTCCAGACGGCATCCCCTCCCCCGCTCCCAGCCCAAGGAGCCTGCAGTTCTCGCCCAACGGGAAGATGGGAACAGGTGCCACCAACTCCACGGCGTCCCAGCAATCATCTGAAACATCTGTCGCCGCTTCCCCCGAGACAAGGAGCCCCTGCCCGCAATAAAAAGCATGCGTTTGTTTCAACGAGTTTATTGTAAAATTCAAAGCTTCAACGGCAGTATCCTTTAGAAAACGAAACCTTGCCCGGATCCCTTTTGCAAAAGCAGAGCAGCCTGCGCAGTCCGTCAGGCCCCTGCGGCTGCACCAAGTCCAGACGGCCTGGCCGGCCCTCCCCGCCTCAGGAGGCGCGCAGGTGCTGAGTCATGCCTACCCAGCCAGTCTGTCCTTCCCGGCCCTGAGGCCAACGTCCCCACCTCGCCTTCGCGAGCGAGCAGCCGCTCCGGACACTCGCAAAGTCCTCGGCTCGGGCCAGCCTGCCCTGCCTTGGCCAAGCCCCTCCTGGGGAGGCCCGCT
>RJWT010030351.1:0-14673 GCA_004365215.1 Cuniculus paca | reverse complement strand
GCAGCTACATGATGTTTGTTGAATATTGTCCAGGAGTCATCTGGACCTAGAACTGCCACATCTTTTGATTTCTCCAGACACACTGACAATCTGATTCTTAAAATTAAAATATACAGCATTTTTAAATGCTGAAAACTATGCCAATAAAGTTAAAATACTGTGAGTTAACTTAATGTATGTCAGACAAATTGCATCTGTGGGCTATGTATCTGGCCTGGTTTACTTCCTCCAGCCTGTAGAAGTGAGTCACTTGCTCTTAGCACTGTGCCCAAATTTACTAAAGGGTCTTAATTTAATCTTGAGTGCTATCTGACACTCACAGTACACATGTCCACACACACACACACAGAGTTTTTTTTTCCCTCCAGTCTCATGAGATAGCTCTAAGTCTCCTGTTTGTCCATGTTTCTTTCCACTCTAGCCTCTCTTCAGGAGGTTAATGTGTCTAATCAAGATCGAGCTCATTACCACAATGGCCAAAGCTTTATTGACACTCTGCCTTCCATCCAGGCAGATGGACACACTCCGCATTTTATGTCCCTACTCACCACAACATCTGTGGTCAAGTCCTGCATCTACCTGCATCCATGCCTTTCTTCTTCCACAATGTTCTGAGTTGTTCGAGAATAGAGAACCAGCATTTCCAATCCGTGGGGTACAATTCCTCTCTATAGTAGCTGTGACTGCTAGCAAGGATCTTTTTCCAGGGACCAAAGAGTTTCTAGTGCAGGGCCTCATGAGAGGAGACAAGTTTCCTTCTAGGGTGCTAGAGCCTCTAGTATTGTCAGTGTCCAGCTGGATTTGAGCAAGTTTGCTTTGTAACAACACAAGTCAAAAATGGGATTTAAGTTACTATCAGATACTGACCTCACAAATTCCTTCAAATTCCTGAGGAGGGTCAGAATGAACAATGCAAGAATAGTGGATATTAGGAAAAAGGAACAGCTTAACCATCTACTGAACCTCCCATTTCAGAATGAAGAAATCTCACCTATTTAGAAGATACTTCTGAAACAACTCTACTTTTTTCTGTTTTGTGAAAAAATAAAACAAAATTTCATAACAAAAAATAAGAGAAAAATTACTCTATTTTTAACCTGTTTAAAAATGTAACTTTCTGGGAATTACATCTTATTACATCTACATTAATTTTTTTCTTCTTAAAACATAAAAGCTTTCCCTTCTTCAATCTCAGGTTGTGAAACCAATCTCTTTTCACACAATGTCAGTAAGATCATAATTTCAAAACTATTGAATAAATGCGTATGTGTATTTATATTCAATATATGTATATATTTAGATATGTAGTTGTATCTATGTTTATGTATATTAATAGATAGATTGATGGACAGATGGAAGAACAAGAAAGGCACTAACAAAGTCAAGCAAATTAACACTTTTACTGATTATATGTTTCATGGTTTGACAATGAAAAAGACATAGATCTATTTAGGAGGCATGATAGAAACCAAAACTAAAATAACAATGCTAAATAGCACATGGTCTAAGGATATTCTGGCTGCTATAACAAAAATGTCATATAGTACAGTCAGCTTACAGCAAATATTTATTTCTCATGGTTCTGGAGGCTGGCATATCAAGATGAAGGTACCAGTGCCTGGGTGTGTGGTGGTGGCTCCCTTCCTGTTCACAGACTGTGCTTTTTCCTTGTGTCCTCACATGGAGGAAGGAGTAAGGCAGCTCTCTGGGGTCAATTTGATAAGGATGCTGATCCCATTCATGAGGGATCCACATCCATGACCTAATCACCTTCCAAGATTCACATGTCCAAATACCATCATACTGGGGATTAGGTCACATGCTACATAACAATTGACAGGATCACATTGTGAGGCTACAGAAGTTCCAAGGATGAGATCATTGATCTAAGCAACACATTATCCTATTTGAGTTATTTTTGCACATTTTTACTGAAACTAAAAATAGTGTCCTATAAATTGCTGAATAATGATAATATCTTAGAATGTTCAATTATTTAACATTTTTTGGAAATTTTACAGCAAAATGTGCCACTAACAGACAAAGCATCTGGAACTTGATTAATAATACTTGGATGTTATTTACCAAGCTAGTGGGCTGATCCAGCTCTCAGTATCTCCACATAAGAACCATCATTATCCTCTAAACAGCAGCTTATTCTGTTTAGTGCCACTGTCAAACCTAAGGCAACTTTCTGCTATTTTCCTCCAAAAGAAAGCATCAGTGAAATTTCTTGAAATGATTTTGTGACACAAGGCCAGTCTGTGAATAAAGTCAAGGAAGAATGTCCTAAATTATTTTAGCCCAAATGTATAATATTTCACACTGAGTTCAGTAAATATAGTACTCAGCCTGTCTCAGTATCTAGTGCTTGCCATCTGTCTAAATAACTCAATTTCTACATATTTAATATCATCCATACATTATCAAGAAGTGTCATAGTAAATTCCCTATTTTCTGAATTTAGCTTCCTTACAATGGAATGGATAGTGAAGGATATTTTTGCTCCCTAAAATAACACAGTATTTGCCCAAATATAATCAAGATATAAATCTCAACATATGTAAGTCAAAAATTGGAAGTATCATAGGAATAGAAATAATAGCCTTCTAATATTATCTCTGTCAGACAAAAGGCTTTATTTCAGGGGGGGAAATGCATAAATAAATAATTTATAAGAACAGAATCTTACTAAGAAACAGTAAAGTGACTGAACAATTGTGTAAGACTCAGCAGCTTGATTTCCAATTCATGTGCTCATTCGCTCATTCATGCATTCTACCGTGGTAGAAACTACATCAAAACTCAATTTTCACCATACTTTGCAAACTACTCTGATTGAACTCAAGATAATTTTTCCTGGATTTTTTTTTAACAGGCCAAGTGCTTTGAGGAATGAGTGTCATGATCTGGTCCGTTAAATACACTACCCTACTCAAGGTGCAAATTCAAGGAAACTATGTTCTTTGGGCATACAATAGGAAGTAAGAGAAAACAAGAGCAAAGATTGGTAAGTTGGTGAATGTTTAGAAGTCAGCTCACCAAAGAAAAAATTAAAATAAAAACACCTCTAAGTTGAAGTATTGGTCAATTTCCAATACTCCTGGAGTGACCAATGTCAAATGATTCACTTGACATTATTGAATCTCAAGCATAAACACCCTCATGCATCCAGGCAGGTAGCTCCAGCTTACAACTAAAGTCTTCTATCTGAGGAAGAATAAGAAGTAAAAAGGAGGCTGGGGATTTAGCTCAGCAGCCTAAGTGCCTGCCTGGCAAGCGTGAGGTTGTGAGTTTGATCCCCGGTGCCACAAAAAAAAAAAAAAGAAATAAAAAGGAAAAACAAAAAAGTAAATGAAATAAGTGATAGGTGTGAAATGCAGAGGAAAAAATGACCAAAATGGTCAGATCTGCCCACAGAGCTTTGTAATAGGGGAATTTTCAAATTTTAATTTTTAATTGACAAATAGTAATCTTATATATCTATTGGGTACAATGTGGTGTTTTGATATAGGTATACATTCTAGAAAATTAAATCACACTAATTTACCCATAACCTCACCATTTGTCTTTTTTGTGGTAAGAATGTTAAAAATTTATCAATTTTGAAATATACAAAGCATTGCTATTAACTGTGGTCACCTTTCAGTGCAGTAGAAAACTAAAACTTATTACTCTCTTTTTATGGCTTGTATCTAGAGGCCCCCCCTCCCCAAAGACTATGAAGTCATAAGTGGGACTTTTCAGAGGTGGCTGGATCTGAGGTGTGTGATGCTGGAATCAAGGATGTGATGTTGGAATTGATTCATGGTTCGATGCTAGGATTAAGGCTGCCCCACCCTGGCTGTGTGTGTGCTACCTGCCCTAAGGGTGGTAGCCTGGACAGGATATAAACGACAGAAAGAGGGTCCCTGATGGTTATTTGCTGCGTGCTACTTCACTGCCTTCTGCCTAAGGAAAAACAGTTCGTGGAAGGCAGAAGGCAGCAAAGCAAGTGACACACCTAACTGTTTCTTCTCTGCAATACTCCTCTGCCATGCCCCTCTGCCTTGGAGCCACCTAATTATGAACTCCCTTTCTACTCTTTGTTTCTTTGAGAATTGTTTTGTTTTAGATTCCATGTGGTGAGTAGAATATTTATAAGTGTAATGTTTGTCATTCTATGTCTAGTTTATTTCACTTAACCTAATGTCCTGTATCTCTTTCCATGTGTGACAAATGACAGAATGTCTTCTTTTTTAAAAGACCGTATAGTATTCCACTGTGCATATCATTATTTTCTTTATTCACTCACCCATTGATGGATACTTAGGTTACTACTGTATATTGGTTATTATGAACAACGGCACTATGAAACAGGGGATTATAGTTATCTCTCCTATATGCTATTTTTAATTTCTTTAGATGTATACCAAGAAATGTGTGGTTAGATGAAAGAGAGGACATCACGGGGTCTTGTTTTGAATGTTAGAGAAAGGGTGTTCTATGATCTTTCCTGTAGAATTAGTATTTTGTAGACCCATTTTCCACAACTCAAATCTCATTTTTCCAATATGTAAGTGTGCAGGTCAGCTTTCTGTTGCTGGTACAAAATACCTGACTCCCACAATTTAAAGGAATAAAGGCTTATTTGGCTCACAGTTTCAGAGGTTATAGTCCACAGTCAGTTGTCTCCAAAGTAAAACTACCATAGCATAGAAAGCTACTCACTAAATTATACCCAGGAAGCAAAGAGCAAGGCAAAGCCAGAAAGAAAGGAGCCAGGAACTAGGTACAACTCCCAAGTTCAAGTCACCGAGACCTACCCAGACACATCCAGAAATATGGTTTAGTGCTTGCTTTGGCAGCACATATGCTAAAACAGAAGTGTGGTTTACTAATCTCCTAAGCTTCTCTTAAGCCAATGAAGTTAATAATCAACACTAACCATCATAATACATCATTTTTCTCATTATGGTGCAAAACAATGTTTATAAATGCAGGCCATAGGTGCCAACTGCTTGTGTTCAGAATCAAGCTATGGTGACTTAGGCAACATACTTCACCCCTCTGTGCCCAGCTCCTCATATGTAAAATATTAATAATTGAACCATTTGTTGTAATGCAATAAAATAAAAGCAAAAACAGCTATAGAATGATCAAAGAGAAAATAAAAATCCCTTTACAAGCCAGGGAGACTTGCTGACAGGGATAAATTGCTACACAGAGACTTTACCCAAACCTGAAACAAAAATAATATTTGGTATTTTGTCAAAAACCCCTAGGCCTCAGAGATTTGAGAGTGACCATTCTGTCCTTGGCATAAATGTGTCATGGACTTGAAAAATTTGCAACCAACCTAATTCACATCATCTCCCACCGTGTACTTATTCAGTTCTTGCCTATATCCAAAGACTGCTGAGCTCTGAATTTCCCTCACCCCCTTTGTAATGGAAACCTCAGTCCTGCCTTGCTTCACTGGAACACTAGTTCAGTACCTGAACTGAACTTCTGTATCCCAATTTGCAAATCTATTCAGCACCGAAATCAAACTGTCTTTGCTCTCATTTTAATTCCATTTGTAGGGGTTCACAGCAGGCAAAATAATGGTTCCCTGAAAATGTCCCTATCTTAATTCCCAGAACCTGTAAAAATATTTCTTTACATGGAAAAAGGATTTTGTAGATGTGATTATATGAAGGCCTTAAGATTAGAAATGACCCTGGCTTTCTAGGATAGTTCTGGTCCCACCATGGCTTTGTAAATTGGAGATAGTGAGAAAGGTAGTATATTAGACTCAATAAAACCAAGCTAATGAGAATTTTTTAAAAAACACTAAGAAGAATGAGAGGAATATACAAAGGAAATGGGAATCTGAGAATATAATGAAAAAGAATAAAATGTGAATGATACAATGCTAGGAATAAGTTATGCTGAAATGTGAAGAGGTAATTATATTGAAATAAAACCAGTGTTCAGTAGTGAGGAAAAAAATATTCTCAGTATTTTCTTTACTTGATTTTCCCAAAAATGTCTTCTATTCCACAATATCAGAAAATGAATCTGTCAAGATTTGAAAGATCATATCTGTGGAAGTCAGACCTCAGGAAGAGAGAAGTCTTATGTAAATGCGATGTGATATTTTGGTATCAGGTAAAGGTTGTCCAGTAAGCTTGAAGACTGAACAATGGAAACTGTTTATCACAATTCTGAGAACAACCGTCTGGGTCCTGGTGGTGATTCTGCAAACCATACAAGCCAAAGTAGATAATACTCTGCACTGAGGCAGATCTTCCCGAAGGTCTTGCAAAGTGTCTCTTGTGCACATGAAACTGTTCCTAGAAAAGCCCTGTTATGGCTTGCATCTAGATGTCCCCCAAAGCCTCCTATGGTCATAGGTGGGGGGGGTTTTCAGAGATGGCTGAAACCTAGAGTATGTGATGCTGGGATTAAGGCTGTTTGGTTACTAAATCAGCCTATCGATTGATTTGGCACCATGTTAATACTTCTTTCCTAGACAGAATATAAAAAGGGGTAGAAAGAAACTGCTAAGGTCTCTTGCTTGCTTTGCTACCTTCTGCCTACCATGAACTGTTTCTCCTCTGTAATGCCTGTCTGCCATGTCATCCTGCCTTGGAACCAGTTGATTATGGACCAAAACCTCCACAAACTGTGAACTAGATAAAGCTTTCCCCCTTTCACTTTGTGTGTCAGGTATTTTGTCTCAGCAATAAGAGAAAAGTAACAAAGACAATTGCTAAGAACACAGTTACTTGGAAAGTTTTGATCCTTACTCTGTTTTTAATAGATGTCTCTTATTTGTCCTTGGCATTAGCCCAAATCATTTCATCCCCTTCTGAGTACCAGCGGTGGCCACCAAATGCCACCAAATCTGCAGGGCAGTCTCCCCACAGTGGAATTTGAAAGAGGAGAAGATGTTCTGATCTGGATTCCACATGCCTGACCCTCCTGCCTCATATGACATGCTGTCAGTTTCTCCCTGGGTATAGAGCCTAAGAGATGATAAAATCTGCCAAGAAATAGTTTATCTGTCCTGAACAGATGCAAAAAAAAAAGCTTTGTCAATTTCTCTGGCATGGTTTAATCAGATGCCTTTGGATGTGGGAAAAGAATAAAGTCTGCTTAATAAACATGTCTTGCTTAAAAACTCTTTGTAATAGCTCAATATTTGTTTCCTTTTCTTCCCTTTACTTTTTTTTTTTAATGCCTTTGAAAGCTGCCATTTGAAGCGGGATGGCTGAACTTTCCCGGCTCAGCGTGCTCACGCAGATGAGAAGAGAAGCCGCTATTGTGAGCCTGCTCTTCTTCTTGGCAAATGAGATAAGGCTCAGAAGAAAGCTGCCACGCCGCCCTGAAATTTAAGAAGACATGCAACCAAGAAGCGCCTGGTGCTGGGCTTTTAGGAATGCTCTTATATTATTTATATGAAGACACAAAGATACAAAAAGAATCTTCCTTGGAAGGAAGGAAATAGGGCACATCGACACCATGAACAAACTAATCAACTACCCCAGCAGCATGAAAACAAACCAGACATAAGGCTTTTCTAAGGGATGAAGCTTTCTGGGCATTGAATATTTTTAAGACCCAGAAAATAATAATTTAAATGATTTGCTTGTGTTCTTTTTCAGAACCTGTAACTCCCACTCTTTTTTTAAAAAGTAAGTTGCTGTTTTAAGTATTATGGACTGTGAATAGCTCCACCTCACACATTAGAAAAAATAAAAGCTGTCTTTCCAAACTTGTAACTGACTAGTTATTCACACTGGTAACCATAGATGCCATCCATGTGGGAGGGTCCATGCATGTGGCCACTGCACATGATAAAGCTTTTTCTGGAGACCACTAAACAAATATTTTCTGTACGTACAAGTGTAATTGCGTCAAGAACATGACTAGGGATCAGGCTGGCTTGGAAGAACTCAAAGCACGCTATTTAGTACCTGTGACGTTGGTACACTAACTTAACTCCTCCATAACCCAAATCTACCCATAAAGCCCTAGGACTTTGGGGAACAGTAAATGGGATAATGGATATAAAACCTTGCTCAAAGATCTAGCACTCACATTGGTTCATTCTGAACATGAAGTGTATGTGTTTTGGCTCTCAACATTGACCAAAAAGATTTCCATAAGAGATATTACAGAGGGCCAGGATTTTAGCTCAGTGGCATAAGCGTCTGCCTGGCAAGCGCAAGGTCAGGAGTTCGACCCCCGGTACCAAAAAGAAAGAGAGATACTAGAGAAATATGTATATGAAATGATTTCCAAATAAAGTGGCTCCAGTGATCTGAATAAGTTCCATTGCTACTGTTTTTCTTTGATTTATAGTGTCTTTTGATATATTTTTACATCAATTCACAAATCATATTCTAAAACAAAATTCTCTGGAAAATGTCAAATTTATGTGACACTATCTTAGGCCAAGATGACTCACACTGACAACCTGAAATTAATCAACCTCTTGATGCCACATTTTTGCTCATTAAGAATTTTTGCTTTATGAAATTGAAGCTGACGATCATTCACATGTGTAAGAATCAGTTGTTAGAAAACATTCCCTGCTTTGTACATACCAACTTAAAAATCTGAATGCTTTTGTGTAATCCAAAAGAATGACCATTCTGTAGAACTCTTACCACCTGCCTTATTCCTCCTTTCTTCTTTCTCCCCCATGAAAGAGCTAAGGGTGGAAATTCCTTTTCCCAGTCTCCTTTCAACCTAGAGGTGTAATGGGACACATCACTTTCCAGTGAAGCATAAGCAGGGTTACCTGGGGGAATTTGGGGACATTTTGTTTTCTGATAACAGTCAGCAATTGACACAACTCCTCCCATTTATGCCTTGAGCAAAGAAGGGTGGTCCAGAGGGAGTAGATGTCTTACAAGCATGAAGCTCAAGGAAAGTACAGAGTGTGGAAAGGAGAGATAAGAGCCCAGACCTGGATGTCCTCCTGGAAGCCCCACACAGTCCTGTTCCTCTCCTGATGACCCCTACACTGCTTGTACTTGTGCCATTTTTTGAGACCTTTGCCATAAGCTGTTTTGTTTCATGTGGTCCAATGCATCCCTACTTGAAATAGTGGGATCCAGTTATCAAGGACCTAAATCACAATGTTGTAGTCAATTCTATTTTCCTAGTCCATCTACCATAGATGTTCCCATTTTTTTAGGCAAGAGTAACCAGAACTTTTTTCAGATCAACAGATACCCCTTCTTCTTGATTTTCAAACCATGGAGACTGAGGCTGAGGTGGTTTGAATTTGGTTGTTAATGAGTTTGTAAACATAGAAACTAACCTAACCGACTGACTAGAAATACCTATTTTAAGGCCATCTCTGGTGACCTTGATAGCAGACAAGGTAGGAAAATGATACCTGTCATGTTGCTCGTTCTCTTCTGTGCTATTTGATGTGAAATCAGAGTTTGGAAGAGCTACTGGGTAAGTGAATTATTAAGGTCTTTCTCCAAATGTCACCTCCCAAGATAGGCCCTCTTGGACCACACTGTCAGAAAGAATCTCCGCAGACCTTTCTGTATTAGTCAACATTGTGTAACTGTAACAATACCCTGAAATGAATAAAAGTATAAGAATAAAAGGTTCATCTTGGTTCACAGTTTCAGATGTTTCAACCCACTGGCACTTTGCACTGTTATTTTGTGGCCTGTGACAGAGACAGAACATCTTGGTTGGAACATGGATGGAGGAAGCTGCTCACTTCATGACCTCCAGGAAGAAAAGAAAATCAACAGGAAGAGAAGAGTACCTATATTCCACGATGGTTTATATCTGGATGAACCCCCACCAAAGCCTCATGCACTCATAGGTGGGACTTCAGGAAGGTGGTTGGTAAAGCGCCATGATAGTCATGTGTTTGGAAGGTGCTAGGATTTGGGGCATTATAGCTGACTTGCTGTTAGGTGCAGTTTAGTCAGAAGAGGTAGGTAACCTAGAAAAATATGTCTTCCTTCCAGTTCCTCCCTTGACTCCCCATTTCCTGTCTGTCATCACTGAACAACTTTCCCCTGCCCAGGTCCTTCCACTATGTCACTTCTGCCTGGAGCCCACCAATTGTGTAAGGACTGAAACTTCCAAAACATAAGCCAAAATAAAATTCTCTTGCCTTAAGCTGCTGATGTTGGGTATTTTGTTCCAGCAACAAGCTATGGCAAAGACAATCAATTAGAAATATTTCTCTTGGGGAGTTCCATTCTGCAGAATCCAAAGTGCATCAGTCAGGATCTAGTCAGAAAACAGAGTCCATGCTAGGTATTTCAAAAGATAATTTAATACAAGGCATTGGCTACCCAGGTAATGAAGTAGCTTAGAGATCAAGTGGGAGTGAATATCCCAAACATTACCAAAATCATATCTTTACCAACCTAAGGATGGAGGGTGAACAAAAGGAGACAGATGTGCTACCAAATTCCAGAAGTTTCAACCTCAGTGGAATTTCCCATTGGAGGATGAAACCACTGGACTTTCCCATGGAGGATGGATTGAGACTGTGGATCACAATCTGGAGCTGGAAAAAAACACAGCTCAAAGAAGCAGTAGAGGGAAATACCTGCTCTTACTCTACCAGAAGATCAACAGCAAAGATATCAGGAAAACTCAATCCCCTGTATTTACAGAGCAAAAGAGAGAGGACTCAGGAATGGATGTAAAAGCAAACCAGATAAACAAGCAGTGCACTGGGCAGGGAAATTCCATCCGCTGGGCAGTCACATATCCAGAAGGAGCCTTAGAAGTGATGGGAGTGGGGTAGTAGTGATGAATAGGAAAACAAGGAAAAATGTAGTCTGAGTAAAAGAAAACTTACCATCATACATGCAATGCAAAATTGGAAAATATTAAAAATCTGAGTCCATCATGCTCTAGGATTTCAGCAGCATTCCCACAGGCTAGTTGCTTCTTGTGGCAATTATTTGTATTTGCAAGTACTTTTAGCTTACAAGAAGAGGAGCATAATAGCATATAAACTGGCCCCTTCACAGTCTTCATGACAGTTGCCGGCAACCCCACATCTTTGTAAGAGAAAGCATGCTTGTATGGAAGAATAGGGAACAGAAAGGAAAGAAAAGGGGAAATTTGCTTAAAGTCCTAAGTACCATAAAAATTCCAATGTCAATGATAATTTGTGATTAACAATTTTAAAACAAGAGAATGAAAATCAACTATAGAAGGAAAATACCTATGAGCCACATCTCTTCATATTATGTTTTATTACATCTTAGAACTGATAAAAACAATCCATGCTTTAGTCTAATTGATATTGACAAAAAACTAAGCCTCTAGAGAAGAAATTAGTAGTAGCCATTAGCAGTAATTGTGCATTTGTGTCACAGTTTCTTAATGGAAAGATATTTGCAATTTCATAAAAATAAAGAAAAACATGATTATTTTGGGGGTAAAAGATGCTATTTCAACAAGACTAAATATCCTGACATATAAGTTTTGAGTATAAAAGTCTGGGGAATCAAAATCATATGACCAAGTTTAACAAATTAAAATTTCTTATTTATATTTTTCTAAATAAAGAAACAAAATAATAACCATTTTCCTAGTATTTGGTTAGAGAGTAAAGGCCCAACCAGAGGTAAAATTATAAAAAGTTACAAAGAAGGAGGTATTTTTAGCCACAAGTGTCTCTAGCCATTTTAGGGAAAGGGTTTAGAGGTGAAGGGTGACCAAGGGTCTAAGTACTAAGTGAAAGTCACAGAACATTATTTCTGCTGTCAACGTATTTGTCTGTGGTTTGTTTGAAGAAATTGGTCCATAGACAGTAGTTTTTCTTATTTAAAAGTCAAGTTATGGGGAAAAAAATGATCAGACTAGAAATCACACATTCTGTTTTTCTTTCCTGTTTTTAAGGGGTCACTCATTTATACATGCCACTTACCTCAATGATTTCAGAAGCTGAATAAAACTTCACCTATCTGGAAGTCATTAATCTGACTCATGTTAGAACTACACTAAGTTTTTGCCCTTCTTAGCATGAAATATGTCTCAAATAGAGAAATGAATGATCAATAGATTCAAATATTTAAATAGCTCAATAGAAAAAGTTTGTCAGTATATTCAAGTATTATAAAAGAATTGATTTAAGCAATCACCTTTCATAAACTTATCAAAATTAGCCTTGCCAACTTGTCAAAGCAGACCCTGAATTCCTTCTTTACCATACCACACTGTGGAAGTTTCCTTTAAATTGTAACATGCACTTAAAAATAATCAAGCAGTTCAAAAACTAAAGTAGGATTTACCAACTCAGACAAGTCCTCTTCTGCATTCTTTCAGATGTGTAAAATCTTGCCGTATGAGTTTGCAAGACAGTCATCTTTATTCAGCACTCATGGGGTGCTGAGGTGGCACCACTGTAGGAAGACCTGAGAATATTCTTAATAGTATTCTCAAGAAGGAAATGAAATACTTCTCCAATGCGTAAATAACTTAAACATTTCCTTATCAACAAAATGGGTCTATCTCTCTACATTAACTGCAAAGGAACAGTGAAATATCTAAGTGAAATATTTAAGAAAGTAATGACAAGTGACATGAACGCTAGCTGTCATTAATGGAGAGTGCTATTTCATAGATCCCTCCCTTCCTGCCTCAAGCAGGTTGGATTCATCTCCAACTTGCCAGGCTAGGGGTAGCTCTTCAGGAACAAGGAACCAATTCTCAACATCTCTCTGTCTTCTCACCATCCATGTTTATTATCTCACAAAAACAGGAAACTTGCAACTCCTTGCAGAGGAGTGACTGACTGCTGACATCTGAGGCTACCACACTTTTCTTGATATTGATGAGCTAGGACAGAAACACAGTGGAGTCTCCCTATTTCCAAACCTGCATAAATGCTCCCCACATAATTCTCCTTATGTGCAGGGGCCCTAAATTCCCCCATTAACATGGTTGCTTGGAAAGTTGGAAGGAATTTCAACATACTAGTTGAGACCACAAAGGATGGGGACCAAGTGGCCTAAGTATTATTTGGGTCTTGCTTTTTGTAGCTACAGACTCTTTCCACACTTTCTGTTTCTCATACTCAGGGTTCTGTGAGTTTCCTGATGTCAAGTTACTTCCCACCTGTCTCTTACAGATCCTTTCAACAAATCTGCATTGAGTATTTACTGTTTGCTTTGCTCTAAGAATAAAATAGTGAACAAGACAGGCTGTTTCCTACCCTGTGTGGCTCAGTCGTCTTCCTATATACCAGGTCTATGGAATGCCTTATAAACACCCTAGCTTCATAGTTCACAGTTCAAGCAATATTTGCACAGGGAAGTTTCCCATCACTGACTTCTATATGTGGTTGCTCATTCACTCACGGACTGATGATGGCTGTCAGCCCCCCAATCCAGACACTGAGCTCCTGACCCAAGAACAGTAAGGCAATTTAATAGCACTGGCTTCAAAATCTGAAACAACCTGTGGACAGAGAGGTGAAATAAATATCTGCAGACGACTTATCGAGCCTTACTATGTAGGACTCTTGTTTTTTTCATTTGCATATTCCAGCTCTGAAATGGAAACTGGCATTATTTTTTCCGTTAAATATTAAAAGTATTCATTTCTTTAAAAAAAATGCGCACACACCGATTTCATTTTAATCAACATAAGTTAATGTCCCAATGACTTTCTTGTTGACCTTGAGAAAGTTTTGAGAGCAGAGCCAGACTACTTGATCTTCCTTGATTTTGTTATTCTATTCAATTCAGTATTTCCATTATCAAATATAAAAATATTGTTCCTTAATTTCTTGAATTTATATAACTTTATTCTATATATGTTATGGTTTATTCCTAGATGTCCTCCTAAAGCCTCATGCACTCATAAGTGGGGCTTTGGAGAGGTGATTGGATCCTACATGTGTTATACTAGATCATGAGTGTGTTATTAGTTCACTGATGAACTTATAACTGGGTGTAATATTGGGAGGTGAGGCCTGGTAGAAAGAGTGGGTCCCTATGGATGTATACAGATACTTCTTTCTTTGATGATTGCTTCTCATCACAATGTCATGAACCATTTCTCCTCTGCTATGCCCCTCTGCCATGCTGTCATGCCTTGGAGCCTGCTGACTATGGACTGAAACCTCCACAAACTATGAGCCAAATTAAACCTCAACTCCTTTAACTTGTAGGTGTCAAGTGTTTTATCCCACTAACAAGAAAGTAACTAAGCCAATATAGCAATTATGATTATATGTGGTTTTCAAAATTCAATCAAATGCTGGTAAATATTTCAAACTATGTATATGTGTATTTATTAGGGTTGCATATTTGCCCTAAATGTCTCACTTATAAACAGACACTTCCCACATATTTAACAGCTCAAGTAAATGTAATAAATTAAATTTGTAAATATAATATTTTCAAGTTTTCTTAAATATTCCAGTACTGTGTACAAGTGTTACTAAATTATCTTATGCCTTTCAATTTAAAATAGTGAGTCTACATTTAACACTACAATTACACATTTTAACTAGGGCTCATGAGTCTAATCCCTTGGACACTGTGTGTGGCAATCTTTTAAATATTACAATTAGTTAAAATATGAAATTTGGGTGTGCCTTGTGTTGCCTGCTGAAGGTCTGCCCAGCATACTCTACCCATTTGGGGAGCCCCTGTACATGCTCAGGACCTGGTAAGGCCCTACCCAGCAACC
>RJWT010030350.1:0-14668 GCA_004365215.1 Cuniculus paca | reverse complement strand
AGAGTGAGAAAAAGCCCCAGGCCTCCTTGCACTGCTTATCAAGCCCCAGAGCCAGCTCTGGTGGAGCCCAGGCCATGCGCAAGAGGCAGCACCTGGCCAAGGGACAAGTCAAGGGCACAGGGCGGGGAGCTGGGAGAGCAGGCAGCCCGGACGGAAGCAAAAGGGACACAAAGACCAAGACCAGGGCAGTGTTGGGACACAGCTGTGGGGGAATTTGCAATCATCTAGGTGTTAGGAGGCCAGGATCACAAACAGGCCGCTGGCCAAGCTACCTTTCCCTCGCCCACCTTTCAGGGAAGTAAAGTGTCCCAGCTACCTGGGGGCTCTGAGCAGCTACAGCTGGGTCACGAAAGCTCCGCATGACACGGTCAGCGCCTGTGGAGATGCGTGGAGCTGCAGGTGTGGGGACCATTGCGGGCAGACTTGAGTGGACACAGGGGCGAGGAGGTGACCCTCAGCTGTGGATTCCAGAGCAACAAGCGTGGTGTGGAGGATTAGAGGACCTGAGGAGGAAGCATGGCCTCTCCATGTTGCTGGGCAGAGACACAGGGGCACAAAAGGACGATGGGAAATATCCTAGTTTTAAACGGGTGCAGCATTTAAACAGTGTATGTGGCTATTCCTTAGAACTCCCTAATCAGGCCAGGTAACAGAAAACTCCTCAGTCCTAGATTAGACAGAGCTTCTGCCCTCTCCCTGTCTCCCTCTCTCTTGCTGTTCCTCTTTCCCTTCCTCTCTCTCCTCTCTGTATCTTTCTCTTCTATCATCGTATCTGATCTATCTGTCTATCTGTTCATCCACCTATTATCCATTTCCTCCTCTATTTCCTTCCTTTTTTCCCCTATAATATGAGTCATAAGCCTATTACCATCTAGTGAATTTTGGTCTAGAATATTTTGGTTTTTCCTACAGAACATAGCTTAGTACAGAGGAGTAGATGTGTACAGAATGAATATGTAAATAAAAAAATTCCTGACAAGACTTTATACAAAAATGACAAATCCCTGGCACAGAACTGGCTCCTCTCCTTAAAAATGGTAGAATGGCTGTGTCTCATTCCTTCTCAGTTTTGTGCACCAGCTGATTCCTCCTTTGTGCCATTGGGAGGCACGATGGGAAGGTAATGTAGCAGAAGCCTCCTGGACCAGGGACACTGTAGCATTTGAGTGCCAACTTATCCTCTGAAATAATAGCTAACATTTACATGCCAAGAAGCCTTCCAGGGGCTTTATGAAGATTAACATATTTAAACCTCACGCCAATGCTGTGAAATTAGTACCGTCAGGACTTCTTATACTCATGGAAACCTTGCACAGATAAGTAACTTGTCTCTCTTTATCAGCTTAGGCTGCTATAACAAAATATCATAGGCTGTATGGCTTATAACAACAGAAACTCAATTCCCACGGGGAGGGGAGTGCTGGGTCCAGGCAGTGCCAGCCGTGGTGTGTGGTGAGGACGCCCTCCTGGTTCATGCATGACACCTTCTTGTGTTATGTGCTCAGCTGGTGGAAAGGATGGGGCAGCTCTCCAGGATCTCTCTATGTGGCACTGATCCTATTCCTGAAATCTGTGCCTTCCTGAACTAATAACCTCCAAGGACCCCGCTTCCCAATGCCATCACATTAGTGATGAAGTTTCCACTACTTGAGTTTGGGGACAAAAATATTGAACCTCAGCACTACCCAAAGCCCCAAAGTGCAGGTGCCAGAACTAGAGACCACATATCCTAGCTTTCCTGGGCCTGAAGGGTTTTCTGACTCAGAGCCTGGCTCTTTTTCTTTTCTTAGAAGTATATGTTGTTGCTTTTATTTCTTATAACTATGTGCTTCTAATTTCTTAGAAGAAGTTTCTTTAATTTCTTAGAAGTAAGTATTAAGCAGAAGACCAAACTCTAGAAATAATTTCTCAAATTCTATTCTTCAGAAATGGTGGGAGTTTGCACCCAAATACTTCATACCTGTCCAAATAATGACCTCACTCCCCTCTTAGTGATAGATGCAGAAACTGAGGAGATGCTCCTAAGCATTGTTGATGCAGCAAACCAAAGTCATCACTGTGTATCACATAGCAAAGCTGAACAGTTTCCATGAATGAAGGAGGTAGATTTATCAGAGAGGTTTAGATCTTGATACCCCTTGGACTGATCCAAGGTGTAAAAGGTTGAGAGATTATGCAGTCCTTATAACTAGCAAAGTTCCACTAGAGTTTTTGTGAAAGTATTTGACTGTATGAAAAAGCCAACTTATAGTTTTTCACTCACCAATTAGAACATATTGTAGGAAGATTATATATTGAAATGATGAAATTGATTATATACTAAAATTTATACAAACCATGCAATACAAGGGATGTATGACACTCAAAAAGATGGAAGGAAGGAAAGAGAAACACAGCAAGAAAGACAAAAGAAGGAAAGAAGGAAGGAAAGAAAGAAGGAAGGAAGGGGGAGACAGAGAGATCTATTCAAAAAGATATAGAGATGTGGCTATTACTTGACCTCCAAATAAATTGATTACTGTACTTTTGGATTAAATTTGTGATGAAATATGTCATGAAATAATGACAGTAAATCAATATTACTTATTTTATTTTTATAAATTGCACATACAATATTTGGCATAGTTAGGTTTTCAATTCATAGTTTAGCAGCAGTGATAAATATAACTAAACATAGATATTCATTCCACTTGAGTAAGTCTCTGCTTTTGTATGACAAATAGAATGTAAGGATGTCTCTGGAGGCTTCAGAATTGAATTATCACATCACTGATACCTTGTTATTAAAGGCATCTTAGATTAAGATAAAATACCACTTGATGCTCAAAGGTAAGCTGATCAACTAATTACTTGATAAGTTTCCAAAGAGATTCCCAGAAAACAAATAGAAGCACTTCTGAAATTGAAATGTAATTATAAAGTAATGAAGATTATGTAGCACTTGGGCCCTTGAGTATTGACACTGAACCATCCAACACATGTCTAAGAAATGGTATGAATTTTCTGAAGCAAAGTGGTTTTGCATGGCTTTCCAGGATGGTGGCCACAGGCAGGGATCTAGATAGGCTTTCATTTTTGGTAAAAACAGCTGATGCTGAGCATCCAGAAGTCACAGATACCTCAGCGACATCAGAGAAGCATTTGAAACATACCGACCTGGGATTGTCCCATCGACTGATCCACAGCCACACACCTGGAACCTGGGGAGCATCCCAGCTTCCATGTGTGCAGAGCGGTGTGGCCTTTCTCCAAGAAACTCGTCTCATGCTGTTCAGCTAACCTTGTCCCACTGCAGTTTCTTAATCTGCAAATAAGAATGATAATTCCTGTCACATACACGCATTCACTGAACTAATATTGAGAGACTAAAATGAGAAGTGAACACCTAGTACAAGAGACAGATAACAATTGACTAAGGGCACATGTCTAACGGTGATGATTGCAAAAACTGAAATAAAGTTGATGGGTGGAGACTCTGAATCCTGGGGCCACGGGTGTGATTAGATTGATGGTTCCTGACGGAGATTACTTTTGCAGAGGTGAGGAGCACATGAAGGAGGTGTCCCTGTGGGTATCTACAGGGAGATTCCCCCAGTCAGCAGAACCAGCCACCGTGAAGAAGATGAAGTGGGAGCATCTTTGGCTTGCTTGGTGGAGAGCGTTGCACAGACAGGGAAAACCACTGTGCCTCTGTAGAAATGAGGGAGAAAATGCAGAAGGGGTGCTGAAACTGGAGAAGTAAGAGGGGCCAGATCACGTTGTTCAAAAGACATTGATTATTTGATCATTTGGTATGCCTAGATCTTGTAACCTGAACAATTACTTCTAAGATAACAATATGGAATGTATTAACTAGTGTTGATTTCTTACTGTTTTTTTTAAATTCTGTATTATTTTTATCCTTTTTTTCTGTTTTGCTTTTTAAAATGAAATTTAAAAAAGACACTGGCATGTCTTTCTCTCTCCAATGAGGTGCAGTAGCCCCATACTTCTCAGACCTTTTCTCTAACATCTGAAAATCTTGGATATGACACAGCAAACGTCTTATGAAAGATGGAGTGTCTGGGAACTCAGGACTTGAGGAGCAGGCCATTGTCAATTCTCTGATTTCATATTTGCTTCCATAAGTCCTGGGTGGGATATTGCAAAAGTCTCATCTGTCTGCCAGCAAACAATGACCCAAAGCAAGCAAGCAAACAAACAAGAAGAGATACAAGCAAAGCCTGTTCTTCCAAGTTGCATGGCTGAGAAAACGTGACCTGTCACTAGAAAGCCTTTTTGGTAATACTTGCCAAACCCTGCACCCCATGTACCAGCCAGACAACAGCATACACCAGGCTCTTCCAAAGGCACAGCAGACACAGGCAACGAGCTCTGCCTTCTCAACTGGTAGTGTAGGTGGGGCCAAACAGAAAGCTGGTCTTCTATCCCCCATCACACAGTATGAAGTGCACTCAGATTCTCCTGTGGAGAGAGTGGAGTCCAGCGCTGAACTGAGCTCTGTTCCCATCCAGCACCAAGGAGAGTTAACAGGGAGTTAGACGCAGGAACAGACAGCACCGCACTTTCCCACCCCAAGGTCAGTGGAGCCCAGTGGGGCAGGGGACCTCAACCCATCTCTCATGGGGAGAATGAGGCCGTGTGCAATGGAGCCTATTGCCCCGTTTGACCCTCCTTTTGCCCTGGGGTCAATGAGACCCAGGCAAGGACTGAATGTCTGCTCTCCTCATGCAGTCACAAAACAATTCAAATAAGTCCTTTGTTTCCTTCTTGCAGAATTAGTCACAGAGCAGCTAATTTCATCACCTTCACTTAGAGTAATATGTCCAAATTCAAAGGGAAGAAGGGAGTGGTCCAGGCTGGGCAGAGGATACTAACTCCTACCGCTCTACAAGAAGGTGGCTGGGAGTCAGAGCTTCACATTTGCCTGGCTGGTACTGGCTGGGTCCAGGAGAAAGCTGAACATACACACCCACCCACATGTGCTGCACCTAAAGACGGGGAATGCTAGCTAAGGCAAGAAAGCCACATTGCATCCGGAGGCTCGAAATGTCCAGGTGACAATCAAAAGCCACCTGTGGTACCAACACAGGGAACTCATGATCGACAGCAGCCAAGGGTGTGATGAATTAAGTGTTGCAGTTATCTGATGAGGGTTCTCAAGCAGCCTTCAACATACTTTGATAATCAATGATGTATTATCATGAAATGCATTATAATTTCACAAATTTTAACAAAGAAATAAAAGTTGTAAATGAAAAATATAGATTTTAAGTGTATAATAACCAAAAAACCAAACCAAACCAAAACAAAACAAAACACCTGCCAGGGTGGGCTCCACAGCAGGGTTGAGATGGCAAGAGATAGTGTCCCTGAACTTAGAATTGGTCCAGTCTAAGCAAAGGAGGGAAGAAACAGCAAAACAAAACAAGCAACAAACAAAAAACAGGTTCAGGGATTTGTGAGATTTTCACGAAAGAGCTCACATTTGTGTCATTAGAGTTAGAGAAGAAGAGGGACTGGGATTAAAAAGCATTCACAGAAACAATCTCTGAAAACTCCACAAATTTATATACCGTGGACATACAGATTGAAGAAACTGCGTAAACCTCAAAGTGACTAAGCCTAGAAAAGTCCACATCATGAGGCTGATAATTTGATTATCATAAACTAAACATAAGTAAAAAGGCAGCAAGAAAGAAACATATAGAACAACACCAATTTGAAAAAAATTCCTCACCTGAAAAGGTGGAATTCAGGAAATGGTAGCAAACTGTTTTCAAACAGTGAAAGAAACACTTTGTCAGAAGCATGAATTCCATGTCCCATGAAAATAAAATAAAAACAGAAAATAAAGACATCCTCTGACAAATAAAGCCAAAGAGATTTTTTTTCTACAAAACCTACTCTAAAAAAAATTAAGAAACTTCTTTCTATGGAAAGGAAATAATGGTGGAAGGTTTGAAACTGCAGATAGGAAAGTATAATGGACTGTGTTAGTTTTCCATTATTGTAAGGAAATACCCCAGATAATCAGCTTAGACAGAAAATGTCTTGGTGGGAACACAGGCAGGGAGGCCTGTGTACTTCATGGCAGTCAGAAAGCAAAGGTGGAGAAGAAAGATTAGGGACCCAGCACCCCCTGTGAGGGCACCTCCCCATGACATAGCTTCTCCCCTTGGGCCTAAACACACCACAGGTTGGAGACTTGCCTTTAACATGAGGACTTTGCAAGCATTTCAGCTCCAAACTACTGTAATGAGTACCAATAGGAGGAAATGAAATGTACTATGTTACTTTTCATGACTTTCTTAGGTTCTATTTGGTGGTAGAAACAAAACTCCTACCATCTGCTGTGCTGCTCAATGCATTTAGAGGAAATACTTCAGAAATTTCTCTTTTAAAAGTGTCTGTGTGGCAGGGGGGTAATTAAAGACATCTAAATGTTTTTTTTTCTACTCTTAAAGTGCTAAAATGTCTATACTAATAGACCATCATGAGTTATGAATGTAGATTTTAATACCGCAACCACTAAAAAAAATACAGTATAATTGTTATGGATTAAAAGCTGGTGGTCAGCTTAGCACCAGCTGAATTAAATCAGCATGGTGCTGAGTTTAGATGGCCCACCTGAGGAAAGTAACCAGCGTAAAAAGATGTGGTGAGTAAGAGCACAATGTAGTGTTGAGGGTTCTCCTAAGTGCTGCTGTTTGGAGCCATTGGTTCTCCTGGAGGAGCTTGTCAGGCTGGCTCCTCTGATATGAACTCAGCTATTATGATTGGAGGAGCTCGGGACTTTGTCTCTGAGAGTGGCTGCAGTTCACTTTGGGGAACTCTGATCCTTATGTTGAGCATCGCTTCCTGGCTCTGGAGGGGAAGATGGTTGCTATTTAAACTCCAGAAGAAGTTGTCACACTGGCTTCCTGGCATGTACTCGACTGTTCTCATCGTTGGAGGAGCGTGGGACCTCATTGTCACTGAGGATGGCTGTGCTATTTTGGGGGGAGCCCTGGTCCTCATTTGAACATTGCTTTTTAGCTCCACATAGAACCCTCAATCTACTAGCACAGATCCTTCATCCTGCTGGCATAGACTTTCTAGTTTCCATGGCTGGCCTTTGGACCTTCTCAGCACAGACTGGTGTTGTGGACAGATTTCCTGCACTTTCTTGTGTTTAACACTGGGTAACCATCATAAATAATATTATAAATTTTGTGTCCTGATAGTAATCTTTCTCCCTGCAATCCCTGACTATAACAATGATGTAGTTAAAAGTACTGTGAGTTGAGATAAAGTTCCCCAGATTATCCAAATAACTCAGATATGGGTTAAAAAAATGAGAGACAGAAACAGAGAAAGAAAATTAAGAAATAAAACAGAAAAAAACTACAAAATGCTAGAGCTAATCCTTAACATGTCAAAGGCTACTTTAGTCTAACTGCATCAGTCAAGAGACAGACAATAATGTAGAAACAGACAATGTAGAATGAATGATACAATGTTTACTGCTTATAAGAAACTCACCTGAAATTCAATGCCATAAGGATATTGAAGGGGAAAAGAAGTGGAAAAGATGTAGGTAGGCATAGCATAAGCATTTTCAACACAATATTACCATATTTAACCTAGCTTGCTAGGTTAATAATTATAATAATAATTATAATATGTAAGTAAATGCATTGATTCCAGCTCAGCAAGTTTGATTCAACATTAGAGCATCCATCAGTGACACCCATAATATGAACAAATAAAAGAAGAAAAGCCTTGTGGTTATATCCATAAATGTGAACAAAGGACTTGCTAGGATCCAAAAATCATTCATAAGAAGAGAAACAACAGGAAAATCCTCAGTAAACTACAGCAAAATGAAATTCCTAAACTTGATAAAGACCATGGGTAAAAAATCTGTAACAAACATACTTAACTGAGAAAGACTTTGCTCTTAAGATTGGAAACCACTCAAGGACCCATATAGTTTTACCACTTTTGTTGAACATAGTATTTGAAGTTCTAGCTACTTCAGTAAGTCAACCAAAAGACACACAAGGCATTCAAATTAGAAAGAAAGCTATAAAGCTATCTTAGTTTTAGGAAGACATAATGGTCCACAAAAAATCTCCAAAAATTAAAAAAAAAACTATGAAAACAAACAAAAGATCATTTAGAGCTTATCAGTGAATTCAGCAAGGTTCCACACAATCAGATTCCACACATAAGGTTCTACACATAAGATTCATACACATTTTCACAATCTAACAATGAACATTTAGGATGCAAACATAAAAGTACAATACCGTTTACCAACACAGCAAATAAATGCAAATCTTTAGCAAAAAATGAAACACATACAGAATCTATGTGCTGAAAAACCACAAAGTGTTAAGAAAGAAATAAAAGAGTATGTAAAGAAATGATGGAAGAGAAACATGGCATTCATAAATTGGAAGATTCATGTAGTAAAGACATCAATTTTCCTCAAATTGAACTATCAATAAAGTATTTTTATTTGAATGGAGGTTTTATATTCATGGACAGTTCAATATAATTCTTATTAAAATCCTAGCTAGTTTTTATACACAGTAACAAATTTATCTGTAATTTATACAGAAGGGCACAGACCCTAAAATAGTTAAAGTGATTTTGGAGTAGATGAACAAATTGGGAAGAATCACTTCACAGATATTAAGGACTGCTACCTAGCTAAACTGTACAAAGCTGTATGGTTTTTATCAGGAGAGGCACGCAGGTTCATGAAGCAGGGAAACTAGACATAGTCACACAAAATATGGCCAAGGGACTTTTGAGAAACGCACGAAAACTATTCAAAAGGTTTAGGATAGTACTGTAGACGGAAACAGATTTCCTCTTCCACATACACAGACTGTTCATATTTTAAAGCTCTCACTCTCAATATTTGGGGATGCAGCCTTGGGAGGTCATTAAGGTTAGCTGAGGTCATGAGGGTGGAGCTCTTATAATTTGGTTAGTTTCTTTATAAGACGAGCAAGGGAGAAATCACTTTTTCCTTCTCCCAGCCATGTGTGGGAATTCCCTCAGCTGGTGCATCTGTGAGCATGACTGAGGGGCGCAAATGAGTCTTTTTAACGACTATGTCATTGAAGCTTACTGCTGATTGTCGTGACACCTACCATAGCCTCTCTCATGTAACCTAACTTCCTTCACAAAGCGACTGTCTGCAGAGAGCCTTCAGAAGCAACAACAATTTAATTCCAGGCCCAGCCGCCTCCAAAAGGAAAGCACAGGTGACCACAACCACAGATCACCAGCTCAGCCACGCAGCAGCCATGAGTTGTAAATAAAAGCAAAAAGACAAGTGCAGAGGGTTTTCATACTCCTGGAGCAATAAAAACTGCAATGGAAATATTGCGCACCATGTGACTCCAGACCTCTGCAGCCCCTGGAGACCACCAGGGAAGACAGACTCTAGCAGCCCAGAGACAGGTGCACAAAATGACTCCTTCAATTACAGCACTATTCCCACAGTGTCCTTTGGTATCTGGTTTATAAAACCATTCTGGACTGTGGCAGCTGAATCATTTATGGAGAATACATAAGGCCATGCTAGGGAGAAAGAACTAGGTAGAGTTTAGTACATAATGGATTTCAGAATAGTAGGCACCATAACCCAGGAAAGCGGTATGCGAGACCGCAGCGTACAAACTTCTGCTTCCTCCCTACGCACTGTGTGACTCACAGTCCCAGTTCATTCCCACTGAACTACACATTCGTCCCGCGGGTTTCTGTTTCTCTGGCCCTAATACGTTACTGAGGCATAATTGCAGGCAACACCCGCCCAGTCTTCCCGGAAAGAAGGGTCGCACCCAACGTATTAAAAGCTTACTGTACAATGAAAGATTGTACGCTCCGAGTGGAAACTTCCGCCAGGCTAACAGAGAGAGCCATGATGATTTTCTGTAACTCAAACTTCTGTTCTCAGTGCTTCCCTTTGCCATCATGCAGAAAGAAGTGGTTTGATGGGAGAAACATTTTTCAAAACCACAGACCATGGGAGAGCCCAAAGTCCCTTTAACCGTCTGCTGCCTTTTCTGTTTCATGTGGTTGTTCAGTCCCCCTCGAGGACAAAGGGTGTGGTGGCTCCCACGTGTAGGAAGAACTGAGCAGGGTGGGAGAGTTTCTGATCCACACTCCAGGCAGGCTCATATTTTAGTGGTTAAGATGATACCTGAAGTACATTACCACAGAGGAATTAAAGATCCTATATGATTAAAAGAATACAGGATAACACCCCCCCCACACACACACACTCACACAGACTCTACTATGACCAATATTTTGCAGTTAAATTTTTTAAAGTGCAGCTACTTGGTGAAAAATATGGGTGATAATATATCACATAATGCATATCATTTTTAAGTGTTCTGTGATATTTCTCTAGAGTTTAAAGTAGATTGGTTTTCTTAGAGAATGTCTGAAAAGGTTACAGGCTCTCTTAGGAAAAGAACTCAAAGATGTAGACTATGCTAAGCAAGAAAGCACACCCCATAGATTGCAGATGGCTAAAGCTGGATCAACATCCTTCATCACTGAACCCCACAAATACATTTCCAAACAGTGGGCTCAGTGCCTTACTTTTACACAAGCATGCCTGGGGGTAGAATCAGAGACGAAACATCATGTGTGTAAAAATGGATGTATCAGCACCAATGTCACCAGCACTGAAACGGATCTGCAAAATACACAGTCCTTTCAGCAATTCTAGGAGTTTTCAAGTTGATAAGGGATAACAGACTCAATACAGAGAATTATTATGCTGTTTGATTAAAAATGAAACCTGTCATGAGGTGACAAACTGAAAGCTGGGCCATATCCTTGGCTAGAATAAAGCAAGGCTCACATTCTGGTTAATTCGCCTATCTGTGCCTCGAACCGTGTTTGCGCTGTACCCGTCTGAGTGCTTTCTTTTGGCCTCATGCAGGTCTGCATCTGCCCGGCTTCCCACAGCCCTAAACTCTGCAGTCTGTGTGGCCTCTTCCTTAGCCCTCCTCGTCAAGGTCCCAGGGTGCAGATCTTGAGTTTTCTGTACACCACCAGGAAAAATAAAATCAGAAGGTGCACAGGCACCTGCACACGATTTAGCCCCAAGTCACATTTTTAATGTGGTTTTAAACTCATTTCATCTTCTCAAATGATCTCACTTCCTATTTCACCAAAGCCCTTTCCAGTGTGCATTATCTGGGCTGCGTCCCCAGTGGGAAGTCGCTATTTCACTTGGAATCACCCATACAGGGCAGAGCTCACGTCCTGACCTCTGTGACTGTGTGGTTCCCCATCTCAGGGCTGCCCAGCTTGCATCCCAGCAGCTTGCAAAGCTTCCAGACCCTTCAGCCCCTTCTCATCGAGTTGGCCTTGAGGGAGAGAGAGGAAGGTGCTCTGCTCAGCAGATAACCTCACCTGCCCAGTGCTGCAGGGGAGCAGCCTGGACCCATCTTAAGATTGTTTTGCTTCCGTTTTCTGGCCACGTCGTCTGAATAGCACTGTTATTACATATCCCTTCTTTAGCATCATTTTCTTTCTTTTGTCTGGCTTTTTCTCTCTGCTTCCATGAAGCCCACTTTCTTGCTTGCCATTGTCTCTGGGGAGTCCATGGAAATGCAGCTCAAGCAGCAGCCGGGGCATAGAGCAAGATGAGAAATCAGTCAGGAATGCCTGAGCACATCGTTGAGACCAGCGTGTTAGCACCTTCCCTCGGCTGAGTGGCTGGCAAGAGCCTACTTCATGGGATTACTTACAGAAATAAGCTATAGCTGGAGCCTGTGCACACTCTGCTCTGGAAGCTGCTGATTATTATTATTCTTTTTTTTTTATAAATAAAGGAGTGGAAAAAGACATTCTGTTTGAGAGAACAACTGTATCAAAGACTTGTTTGTTGAGGCCCAGCCATCACCTACGGTGTGGTTTCCTTGCATGTTTGTATTACGGAGTTGATCGATAACACTAGCACAAAGTGGCCTCCCTGGGGCACACATGACCTGCTGGGTTCCCTGTGGCCAGTGTCTGCCATTTCCAGTCCCAGCATCATTGTCATCCTTCTTTCCTAATTTGTGCCTCTGGCGGATAGGACACACTGGGTCCTGCAGGGAGTGGTGAGAGTCATTTTAGCTCAGAGATCTTGTATGCTGGGTTGCTAGGAGGGAACAGGAGCCTGCAGGCAGCCCTTCCATGTCCATCTGCGTGTGTCAGTGGCATCCTGTTCACTTGGGTTGGCATCTTGAGTGAGTTGTTTTGCTTCCCTTTCCTTTTTCCTGTCTCTGAAATGCAGACTGAGTTGACCTACCTCACACAAATTGTTGTCTTAATTGTCTTTTTTTTAAAATTTTACTTTAGAGAGAAAAAAGCAAGCAAAATAAAACAGAACAAAGCCTTCAAAACAAGACAGTGTAAGTGACACAGGGTTTCAAAACAGGGTCATAGGAAATCAACAATGGCTACCATAATGCCTCTCATTGTCTCCAAAATAGCTGCCCATACCTTCAGATATAGTAAAACCAAACAAAGCAGAAACTCAATACAGCCAATAAAAACAAAACAGTGAATGCAGTACAGGACTTCAAAACAAGACAATAGTAAATCCTAAATGGCTACCATAATATATCTTGTTATCTTTGAAATAGCTGCCCATGCCATCAGATACAACAAAATCAAACAAGACAAAACAGAATAAAACCCAATCAAACAAAACAATGAGAATGATACAGGATTTTGAAACAAGATAATAGGGAATTAATGATGGCCATAACCCTCAGAAGGAGATCCCCCATAAATACTACACTGTGTAGTGTTATCTCAGCTCTTGTGTGGGGACCAAAGCTTGGGGTGCTTTTACCTAGAAAGAGAGCAGCTTACATGGTTGAAAAAGAAAGGATTTGGCCAGCAGCTTAAGCAGTCTCTCTGTGGAAGTGTGTGTTACCAAAAGTGTCCGATGCTAGCGACTGAGTACTTATCCTGTCTTGGATTCTGTGCTATGTGATTTACATTAATTCTTTTAAATATCCTTTTCAGAAGCCCGCAGGGTGAGTATTACTATTGTTGGCATTTTGTCAATCAGGAAACTAAGACAGAAAAGTCAGGAAATTCTCCAATGGACAAAGAACACTTTATCAATGGCAGAGCCAGGGAAAGAATCTAGATCTTACTCAAAAATTGAGACTACAAATATAAGGTCATGGTAGCGATATTGTGATTTACACAGAGTCTGTTTTCCTGGAACATTGTGCAGAAAGATTGTGGCATTTGTGGATATGCACATTTTCTGGATATGGACACCTGATTCAGCCAACATGCCCACCTCGAGGGCTGTACTACACGATGATTCTCATAGCAGTACTTAGGAGTTTTGCATCTGAATCACGTCACCAGCACTCAGTGGTGTCAGACTGAGCATTTTCATACCAGTACCTCACTGTCACTTCAATCAAACCTCTTATTTCTTTTAATCAGGGTCTATTTTTCCCACTTAAGTTTCTTCATGACTCTCATCTGCAGAATTTATAAATGCATGGGTAGATAGAACTAATATTTATTGGAAAGCAAAAAAAAAATCTAAGCTCTTCATTAATCTCCTTTCCAAGAAGAATAATTGGGTTATTACCATGTACATTAGGTGGTCTCATTAGCTTACAAACTCAGAATGTAGAGATCAAGAAAAAAATTTATAAAGAAATTGTGATATATTTTCCAACCCTGAATCTGAGGTTCTCGATGAAACCCTTCAGCGTCTTTGAGACAGAAAGAATAAAGCACCCTTGAGTTACCTCTCCCCTTCTCTCTCCTCTGACATGGACCTCTGGGACAAATAATTGCATTTGGCCTGAGGATTTTCATGACATCAGAGTTACTTTTTCATCTCTACCCTGTTCTTAAGGCTGGGTTTTAAATCAAAACAGTACGGAGGTACTAGGAGCAAAAAGTAGAATTCTGCCCTGGAGAACTCCCATTGTCCTGATTCCAGGGTCTTTAATTCTTTCCACTTATACATGTTCCAGTTTCTCGACTTCACAACTGAATTTCAGGTGATGCTTGCTAAATTCTAGAAACTCTTCTACTTTCCTTCCTCACAGGAAATGTTTCAGAGAGGTAGCTCAGAAATGCAGCTGAACTCACTGTGTGCTGTGATGAAAGTCAGGCTGATTGTACCTCGGTGTGTGCCCTTGGGGACGGAGGCCTGGAGGAGATGGGAGACCACTGTGACCTGAGGGCCTGGTGGACACTGGGGAAAGTGCAGAGAGCTTGGAGAAGTCAGAGTCCATCAGGGCCCAGTCTTCATCTCCCTCCCCGCTCCGTGACTATGGGGCCCCTGTGCCCACCCAGCTGCCCACTGCCCACAGCTCCCCCTCTCCTCCTTCTCCTCCCTTCTCTTTCACAGGCCTCCTCCTATCTCTGCAGTGATCAGAAGGCTTTCGAGAAAGGAAGCCTAACAGAGCAGGACTAGCAGGACTGAGGGCTCTGCTATCACAGTAACATGAAGTTAAATTGGGCCTGGAGGTGCAGGGCTATCATCTCAGCACTTGGGAGGCTGAGTCAGGAGGATTGGGAGTTTCAGGCCAGCCTGGGTTACTAATGAGAAACTCAAAAACAAAACAAACAAACCAATCCTGTAAAGTGAAATACTTGCATTTGGATATTCCCT
>RJWT010030349.1:0-14762 GCA_004365215.1 Cuniculus paca | reverse complement strand
GGAAAGGTGGGGGGATTGCGGATTGCGAGGAGGAGTCATAAAGAAGTTAGCTTCCTTAGCATAAAAATACAGTCTATAACCACGGATGTCCATCGGCTCACTAAGTAGGCAAGCGCTGAACATACACTTTTTAAAGTAAAATGTGCCAGTTAGTACAAACTGAAACTTCTGTGTATTCAGCCTGGGATTAGCAGAAGCTGGGCAGTTTTCTGATACTGGGCCGGAGTAGTTTTTTCAATGTAGTGTTGATAGCCACCAAGCGAAGTAGAGGCAAAGCAATCCTGGGCCCAGACTTGCATCTGGCACAGCTGGAAGGGACAGCACTGAGGGAAAGAGCTTGAGCACCTTCATGAGGTCGCAGCACAGTGGGACCGAGACTGTGGACTCCGCTTCACCACAGAATGGAAAGGGGATGAGGGGGAGGGCAGTGGAAAACACTCAAGGGAAGACTGGCTTACACGCCTTCAGCATCTGGCTCTATGGTTCCGGAAGGTGACCTGTGAAACCGAAGACATCTACGTATATCATAAAAGCAATGAAGACGTTAAGCATCTGAAGAGAATCTAACACATATCACTGCATATGCATTTTGCATGTCACAAGACAAATAGTATGCCAGGCACTGTGGCACGTGCCTTAATCCCAGCACTTGGGAGGCTGAGGCAGGAGAATCACTGTGAGTTCAAGGCCAGCGTGAACTGCATAGTAAAACCCTATCTCACAAAGATAAAACAAACAAAACACAACAAACAAAAAGAAAGCCCACCTGAACTACATAGCAAGATCCTCTCAAAAAACAAAGCCAAAAATAAATAAAAATTTAAAAAGACAAACAGTATTCACAAGCATATCAAATGAAACTGAGGAACAGAAGGAGAAATACAGCAAAAAACAACTGTATGCTACCTGTGATTGCTAATATGAATAGTGTGCCGAGTACTGATACCCCATTTGATTAAAAATATGGACCATGTTAGAATGCAACTCTTTGAATTTCTTTTTTTTTTTTTTTAACTTGGTACCAGGCATTTAACTCACAACCTCATACTTGCCAGGCAGGTGCTGTACCACTGAGCTATATACCTGGCCCAAAATTTATTTTCTCTGTAAGGTTTTAAGTCCCTTGACAGTGAATCCTGTTTCCAGGGGCTAAGACGTCCTGGCTGGGTGGGAATACGATCCCGAGGCATTCTTGCTGGCTATTTCCAAAGCTGTACTGAAATTCACTTCTGTTCATCCAAAAAATTCTTTTTCTTATGGGTCCTAAGGCCATACCCTGAACATGCCCGGTCCTGTCTTATGGGGCTCACTTTACGTTTATCTGCAAGTTGTACGGCAGTGAGCAATTATATGTGGGAAGCTGTCACTCACTTGGCTGAAACTTGACTCCCAGTCCTGCTGCCCTGTCAGAGCTGACACATGCTCAGGAGCTTACATCACACTCGAAACTGCTCCTCCTGTGGCTGACACACAGTAAAGTTCAGTTAAACTGGCACTTGTAGACTAGACCAGCTTTCATCAGCAGCTGTGACCTGAAGAACACAGCAGAAAGAGCACAGCACCCTAGAAGGCTGAGGCAGGAGGATCACAGGTTTGAGTTCACCCTAGGTAATTTAGAGATTTAGTGATTTAGTGAGACTGTCTGAAAAGGGGGGGGGGGAGAACATAAGCAATAATAAGCAATAAGTCCTCTAGGACAAAATGGATGTATCTACAGCAATATGGCAAATGTTACGCTTGTAAAGAAAATATCAGTGCTGCGCCTGGATGCAGAGATATTGCAATATCCACTACATCTACACAGACAGAGGCGGCAACAGACGAGACCAAGACTGAGACCAAGAGACATCAACTGCCAAGACAATGACCATCTACACAGCAGCACCGTGTAGGCCCTGATTATGACTGCAGAACTCAGGCAGCTAAAGGAAGGCACCCAGTTCAGATTCAGATGGAAATCCAGGCCAAACACTAATCAGTTTAAAGGTACCCCACCAGCGGTTAAGTGAGTTTGTTTTGCACTGAGTATTGGGGGGGGGGCTTGGCTTCTTGAGAGTCTTGCTATGTAGTTCAGCCTGGCCTTGAACTCACTAGACCAGGCTGGCCTCAAGTTCACAGCAATCCTCCTGCCTCAGCCTCCCAAGGATTGGGATTATGGGTGCAGCTTGTGTTGACTATTTAAACAGCTAAGTCAGTTTTGACTTGTAGGGCCTATATTGTATTAACAGTGCTAAAGGTACTTTATTTAAGAAATACAGTGAATATCACATATCAGGTAATTACTGATAACTGAACGTATAAACTTGCTAAATGCTACAGTGCTTGTTTAATCTCATGGGATGTCATTAAGATTATTCATCATGTGAAATAAATTAATAAATACCAAGTAGAGTCCAACTCACACTGAGAAGTGTCAAGATTTATTGGTCTTTCAGGTAAACAATGATTGAGATACTAAAGTCAATATTTAGTCAAAATTTATCTTGAAAAGCAATAAATCTTGATTTTTGCTAAGGCAAGTAAGTAAACATGTGTACCATACTAGAGATTCTGGCTGCTTGTCTGTCTGCTAAATATCTGAGTCATAAATACAACGATCTATAGCAGATTTTCACTTCAAAAAGGCGTAATTCGAGTTACTTTTAATTTTTCTTACAAGACACTTCAATAGCACTGTTTATATTAGTACAAATTCAAAAATGGAAAGTTGTAAATTCAGTTTCTAGTATATTTACACAATCTAAATTTAGTATAATTTTCTCATCCTTTCCTCTTAATAATCCATGACTGGACTTTCTCATTTACTTATGGGTTTGTCTGTTCCTTCCTCGAAAATTTTCAAGAAAATGATAAACAACTAAAAAAATGAAATACTGCCAATAAATAGTTAGTAGGGAAATGGATACACATGGACTGCTGACGTTATGCCAGGTGATTACAAGTGCTTTACACACATACGTGTGTTTGTGTCTTCATACAACCTTCGCATCAGTTCTATGAGTGGGAACCAGCCTCGTCCTACAGATGAAGAAACTGAGGCAGAGGCGGGGAAGTCATTCTGCTCAGAGCTCTCCAGCTGACAGAAAGGCAGCCCTAAGAGGAGTGGCTGATGTGTGCTCCGTGAGCAACACTGCGCAATTATAAAGCTGAGTGCCCAGGTGGACGTCTTTGTGGAAGATATCACAAAAAGTGTCTCTTTGTGGATGACGAAGTAACAAGGACAGAAAAACATGAATTAATTTATACAAAAGAATATAATTTAATGAATTTAGCCTAGAATCTCAAGCATTAACATGACATGCCCTCTAAACATTTGGCGAGAGGACAAGTGTGCATGGTAGACACCAACAAGAGAAAGCAAAGGAGGGAGAAATCACAACTAATTGTGGCCACTGAAGAAGCTGGACCATGAAGAAGAAAAATTTTGGAAAAAGGAACATCAATAAAGAAAGGTTCAAATCAGAAAAATGGGGCCACGTCAGAAAACACTGACTATTCTAGATATTTGAGGCTCACTTTAAGCAGGAAAAAGTTTGGAATGATAAAGTAAAGCTAGAATGTATGAATGCTAAATGCTCAGAATGCCTTACTAATAAGATACTGAGGGGCTGGGGATCTAGCTCAGCAGCCTAAGCACCTGCCTGGCAAGTGCAAGGTTGTGAGTTCAATCCCTGGTGCCGCAAAAAACAAAACAAAACAAAAAAAAAGATACTGAAACAGCCTGGGTTGTCTCAAGAAGGTAGTAATCCGAGCTTTGCAAGGATTGATTGGTAAGAAAAAACAGGAGAGGAGGGAACCAGTTAGTAAGTTACTGCACCCGTCTGAGCTTGATTAGGCGTAGTCATGGGAACAGCGAGGGATAAAATGAAATAGTACAGAGACAACTGCAAACAATTTGGCAACTGCCTAAGGTGAGAGGGATGAGAGAGACTGTCCAAGATGCCCATGAGCTCAGCCAGACAGGTGCTCACTTGTAATCCCAGCACTCTGGAAACTGAGGTAGGGGGACTGCAGGTCTGAGGCCAGCCTGGGCTACACAGTAAGACAAGGGAGGGAGGGAAGGAGGGGAGGTATCTACCCCATGAGATTTTGAACCTATGACAAGAGCTCCACTATTCAGAGCAGAAGGTAGTTTGGGGCCAGGGAATGTGGGGGAATGCTGTTTGTTTGAGGGATTAAATCCACAAACAGAGTGGGAAAAATCTGAGCTACCAAATCTCCTAATGTCTTAAGGGTCAGCTGATTGAGAGTAATTACCCTTTACTGTACAAATTGGATATACTGTTACTTGTTACTGAAAACATCTGATAAATTTGACATGGAATGGTGGCTGAACTATTTTTACTTAAATCCATCAATGAAAATGCTGAGGTAACAGGTTATAAAACATTGAGTAGTGTGAAACAACATGCATTTCACCAGAAGACATTTATTATTTTGAAAGCACTGAGTGAGGAGAAGAAGGTGGAGTCAGTAGGCCTTGTGGACTGCCCCATGATTCTCACCCAGGAGAGACAGCTGTACCAAGAGGGGACACTGCAAGGCTTGCGGACATTTCTGGTTATCACAAAGGGTAAGTTGTGACAGCTGTTGGGGTGTCTAGCAGATGCAGACAGGGGTAATGCTAAACATCGCACAATGCACAGAATGAGCTTCCACAACAAAGAACTAGGGGGCCCGAAACACCAATAGTGTCACTGTCGAAAGCCCTGTGACAGTGCAAAAACCAGAGTGAAACCTAAGCGCTCCATGTACGGACCCTGCTCACTCGCTTTTCCCTGCCAGCGATGGCTGTCCCACCTCTTCTGGAGGAGGAAAAGGAAAAGCTTTCCCACCAGCTCTGCTTTCTCATCGGAGGAAAAACGATTCATGACGGTAGGCTCAAAAGACGCCATGAAAGAGGCCTTGTCCACAGTGCACGGCTATCTCGCCTGCTCTAGCATCAGCTCCAAGCTTGAGGCCCTTTTCTTCACAAATTAATCTTTCCAGTGAAACACTTGCCCAGCAGGAACTCTTTGAAAAACAAGTACGCAAACAAAAGGGCTCAGACATGAATGCTGCCGGTGGTAGGCACAGTACCACAGCATCACTTCATCTCTCCCCATCAGTTCTGTCCTACACGTGGGGCACTGGGAGTCCTTGCAGGTTCTCCTCTGATAGGGAGGGAAGGTCACCCTCGCCATCCCTGGAAAAGCACAAATGCTAGGATGGGCTGCCTGGAACTTACGCACTGAGGCCTTTGGGGGAAGAAGTCCTATGAAATAAACTATCTTACTGATAATGTTGAGCCACAGTAGAGCTTGAGACAAAAGGAAAAATTAGTAATACTGATACTATTTAAACTTTATATTTTATTCATTATGGACTCGGGGGCACTGGATTTATTAAATGTTATATTTAAATATCTACCTCGATTATCAAAGTTTTTTGACGCCCCGTTAAATTCTGTGCCTACAGCGAGGGTCTTGTTCACCATGTCCTCGTCCCGGCCCTGCTGGGAACGCTTTGGTCTCAGAGGATTCATAGTGTGCCCCATTGTGCTCCTTCGGCAGTTATTTCTGCCAGCATTTAACATTGTGTTAAATCACCACTTGCTCTCTTTTCGTGATTGCTCAGTCCCACCTCTGCTATGACTGATTCAATACCTCTACTGGCTTCAAAGCTCAGATTACCTTTCTGGTTTACCTAGACAGCAACTTCTCTTCCCTCACTGTTTCTGAAGCCTGAGTCTCCATCCAGCTTATTCAGAAGCTGATTTTTACAGAGCCTTATTGGAGCGAATATAAAACATAGGGTCCCACCAGCAACCCCACTGACTTCTCTGTCACGTCGCACCCCATTCTTGTTACCTGCTTCTCTTTCCTTATGCTAAGTGAGTGTCTCACCTCTTTGAACATTACAGTATCTTTAAAACACAATCTTTCCTCTTTTTTGCTAAAACCTTTGAAAAATCCTGGGACAGCATCTCTCAGAGTAATGTCTACTTGAGCTATTTTAGTAATGACAATAATTTGATAAAATTAAAGTCATGAGAGTGGATCCGAGTAGAGCTATGAGAAGTCTCAAAGTGAAAAAAATTACTTTCATCAGCTTCCTGTAAATTCATACTTGAATTTTTTTTCATTTCCATCCCAAATTCTTTATGTTCTATGAAATTTAGAGACCGCCTTGGTTTACTTTCTTCCTTCAGTCTTTTCTATTATGGCTTCTAAGTTTTTCTGTCTCTCTAAAAACACATTTGTGACCATGCATAACACTAATCTTTTAACTAAATGCTCAGTATGTGAAAATAGGTTATCTAGGTATCAGTTCATTTAGACTTGGTAGACGAGACACAAAAAATCCTGCAAGTAGGAAATTCAGTCCTCTGGTGCTCCTGCTGCTATTTTAGAGACCTTCCTAGCCTACTATTCTCTGCTTCTCCCCGCCCCATCCAGTCTCTGCAAATGGGGAAACGAGGCCGCTGACTGGCAAGTTCAGGTCCACGGCAGGCTCGGCCTGGCTTTTGGGGAAAGGCTGCTCTGTCCGCTGTATTAAGACGACGTTACCTTAGCAGTATCTCCTGAGACCAGGAGCCTACATACATCTACCTAATATAGGGGTCCATTTTATAATAATAAATATGGTATTCAGGGAATACATGTGATATTTTGATCTGGCTCCGATTCCCAGGAGGAGAAAGGAGGAGGTACTACTTATCCACCCTGTAAAACCCTGTAGGGATCACGGTGCAGACAGAGCACGTCCAAACGATTGGGAGCGGAGAGGAAAGGGGCGGCAATTGCGTCAGTGAACAGAGATTCCTGAGGTGAGGGTCGGGTAATTTAGGCTCAAGGGGCTGCCAGGAAACCCTGGGCATTATCAGGCACCTTTACTCAAGGTAAAATTCCTTGTCCAAACATTGGAGGAGAAACACCATTTTCCAAAGGTGTTTTATCCATTGTTAGGCCACAAAAAGACTTCCCTTTATCTAAAGAGCTTGGGAAACTTTCCCATATTTCTGGGCAAAAGTGCAGTGATGTACAACGTTGGCAGATTCAGATAAGTCTCCTCTGGCTCGGCCAGTGTGACGTGTGAACTGTACACAGCCAAGGCAATGCGATTTCCCCTCAAGACACGGTGTTGAAGACGCTGACTCAAGTCTGCGGAAAGGCTGGCTCAGGCTGTGTAATAAATCGGTGGTGGGGTTACAAGCTGAAGCCCCAGCTCTTGTGCTCCTAATTTATGACTTGCCCCACTGAGTCTAGATGCCTCCAGACACATCGTGTGTGTCCACTATTTCGTGTGTTCTCTAATAATCTGGCGCTTGAGCAGAACATCTTTACTGATGAAGGAGACCAAGACTTTTGAACTAGTCTACTCCTTTGTGTCTCGGGGACAAGCCTGGTGAACTGAAAGGGCACACGTTTTCAGCTAGTCTTTTTATTCAATCCCACATGAGCGACTTTACTGAAATGACATGAGTAAGACATAACCCTTGGTATACACCTAGCTAAAATGTGGTTTGCAGTCTTGCTGGAAATTAATACAAGCCCACAGGTCAGAATCCTAGTTCCCTTCTAGAAGTGGTATACAGCAAAAACTAAATTGCTTTTTCAGTTGGGTATGGTGGCCCATACCTGTAATCCCAGCACTGAGGAGGCTGAGGCAGGAGGACAGCCATGAGTTTGAGACCAGCCTGGGCTCCACAGTGAGTTCAAGGCCAGCCTGAATTGCATAGCAAGACTCTGCCTCCCCCCTGCCAAAAAAAAAATTGATTTCAGGTAAAGGTAATAAATAAAATTAATTTTGCTTACTTTTATACCCATTAAAAAGGAAACTCTGCTTTAAACCCAGATTTGAGAAGGGCATCTGAGTAAGAAAGGGAAGATGACTGCCATCGCACATTGCCCTCCCACCCTGAGCTGGGTTTTGTTGGGAGGGCTGCCGTCAGGCCGCGCAGCTTGTCTACTTCTGAGGCTGCTTGATCCCAGAAGCACCCAGAAGGACGTCACCAGAAACCTCCCTTCCCAAGTGGATGTAGTCAGGCGGAAGCCGGACCCTACTAGCTGACTGGAAAGAAGGAAATGGCAAATGGGCAGGCGCTTCCTTGTTCTCAGAGCGGTAACCAGACTTCATCCATCCTCTTCTTACGCAGTGCCATCTTTGCTGTGGAACTGGTCCATTCAATGTCCTGTGCTACTGTGCAATAATGAATTTGCCTAGCCTTTGTCCCCTGGTTTCTAGCAAGGAGCTTCTAAAACCTTAGGTATTCCCCCAAATGATAGGAGTGTTTTGTTATTGATGAACCCCTTAGATCACACCTGAGTTTATGCTAACAGTGATTCATAGTGGAACATTAAACATCTTCAGGAAAAACTACCATCTGATTAGAGGGCTGGGACTTACAGTCAGCCCGATCTCCAGGACGGGAGGGGCTGAGGAATGAGTTCAGTCACATGGCCAAAGATGCAATCAACTGTTCCCACCTAGAACAATTCCAGTAAAAACTCTGGACACTGAGGCTCAGGAGACTTCCTTGCCGGTGAGCAAATTGATGTGATGTGCCCGATTCACTGGGAGAAGAAATGGAAACCGCATTTAGGGCCCTCCGACACCTTGCTCTCTGAGTCTCTTCATTTGGTTGTTCTTGATTTGTATTCTTTACAACAAAATTCTAAGTATAGAGCTTTCCAGAATTTGAGAGCTGTTCTTGCAAACTAGCAAACCTGAGTGGGTTGTGGAAACCCTTAAATCTGTAGTCAGCCAGAGTGTAGGTGACTGACAATCCCTTCAACCTGAAGTTGGCATCTAATGGGAACAATCTTGTGCAGGACTGAGCCCTTAACTTGTGGGATCTGTGCTAACTTAGCGCCAAAACCGAACTGCAGGGTACCAGTAGGGGTTGAAACAGAATTGTGCGCAAAGATGTCAAAAAAAACTCTGAAAGAAGAGGGGGCTGCACCTTATGTTTGAGGACTCCTAGCCCCACCAACAAAGCTTATTATAGTTAAATACATTTGGAAATGTTGCGCACTAATCCCCCACATTTGCAGAATAAAGTCTGAAGAGGTCTTAGTGTCACCCCCCAGCCCCACCCTGCCACCACACACACACAAAAAATCCCAGGAAATAAATCTGCAAGATCATAACTAGACTGTCAAAACAGTGAGTTTTGGGCCACTGCCTATTAATAATTTTAAACCTAGATGACTGAGAATATCTACAGATGATTCTAACCTAGGATTCCTAGAAAAGATGGGTGAAAGCAAGAAACCCAATAATGGGAATGGAGAGGGAGGGTTCAAAATAGAAGATGATCAGAAATATTTAGTATGTGCCATCGTACGCCAGAGGCAGAGCTAGGGAGACAGCAATGAACAAAACCACACAGCCCTTGCTGTTACAGCATTTGCAATGAAATGGAGGAGGAGACAGGCATGACAAAAGCAATTACACAAGTGACAATACTATCTGAACGATGACCAGTACTAGAGTAAGTGGCACTGGGGTACTAAGTTAGTACTCCTGTGGAGGGGATTTAATAGATGCAAAGTAGTCTGAGGATTTGGAAAGGGTGTTCTTGACAAAGGAGCACTGAAGGAGTGACCTGAAGAATGAGCTGGGGTACTGGTGGGTGGCAACATTCCAGCCTGACAATCCCTGCATGTGTGAAGGCTCTAAGGTAAGTGGGAAGAGAAATAAGCCGCCAGTGTGGCTGGAATTCAGTATGTGGGGAAAGGGGAAAAACAAGCTTTGAAACCGAGGAGGTGGGCAGATCATGGAAGGGTGTCGGAGCCTAGGCCGAAAGAAGTGGGAACCCACTGACCAGTTGTACATAGAAAATTACCAGGGTCAATGTGAATTTTAACAAGTTCACCTGTGTTACAAGATTTGGGAGCGCTGGAATAAAGACTGAAGATTGGTTAGGAGGCCACTGTGGTCATCGAGGTGAAAGATGACCCAGGTGATAGCAAATACTGTGAGGGAGGGAAAGGCTGTCTTAAAATTCAAATACTAAATACACTTACCACATATACAATAAAATTTGTCACGATAATAGGATGCATTTAAAAAGGGAGTCAGAATGTAGGTAAAAGATTTGAGCTACCCCTTTACTTTATACTACTACATAGAACCTTGTTATAATACCAATAAAGTTTCCAGAATGTAGAGACACAGAAACCTGGAGATGTTTCAGCAGATTAACACCTCAGGAGTTAAAGCGTTTAACATATATGGAAGAAACGTTTAGGGAATATGCTTACATAACCTAGAGAAAACTGAAGTATGGTTGGATTCATCTATTAAGAACATTCAGCCAGGGTCTGGGCTATGGCTCATTGGTAGATTACTTTTCCAGCATGTGCAAGACCCTGGGTTGAATCCCCAACACTAGAAAAAGCAAGCACCTTTTATAGGTTAGGCAAATATTCTAACTCTGTATGTAACCAAGTGAATTGGAAAGCTCGTTAAAAACTCCAGAGATTCTGACTTCCACAGGTCTTGGGAAGAATCTGGTCATCCCTCCTCATAGCTCACTCCTGATTCTCATGTAGATAGGATTCAAACCACCCACCTTGGAGAGCGGTTGGGTTGGACACATTGGCATTGGGGTCCTGCCCTCAAAAAAGTGAGGCAATGATAGAGCTCCATGAGAGTGGACAGAGCTGGGGTCCTGAGGAGCCATGCTCAGTTCTGTCGGGGAATTAAGACTGCAGAGAAGTCAGCTGGGAGTAGGGGTGCAAGGCTGTAATCTCAGCAATCAGGAGGCTGAGGCAGAAGGATCATTGGAAGTTGGAGGCCAGCATGGGCTACAAGAAAACAAGAGTGAGGAATGGGGAGAGGAGGAAAGAGTGGCCAAAAAAAGTTTGGGGAAAAAAATCTGTAAGGGTAGAAAGGGTTTTTTTTAGCACCCAGAAGTCTTAAAAAAAACTATATGTATATATAACCTATATATATAGAGAGAGAGAGAGACAGACAGGGCTCACTGCCTTATAAGATGGCTCCTTTCTTCATCCAAAATAAGGAAAGGGTTTTGTGCTCTTTGTTTTTAATGTGATTTAATTAGAACATTTTCTGTCTTATATTTCAAGATATAAGGACATATGGACATATAGTCACATTTTCTTCTACAAAACTTACTTTTAGGTTACTCATAGGCCTCAATTTCTGGAATGGCAGTAGCCTAATTTGTTGAAAAATATTAATGACAGAAATAAATTGGCATTGCTGAATTACTAGGTTTCCTTATCTAGAGATTTATTTTAAAATGGCAAGATTTTCACCTAAGTATGTTTCTGCATTCAGACAGTATAATGGGTTTTAGAAAACCTCTCAAGTAGTTCTGACTCTTGGGAGTTCATGAAAACCTTAGTTTTTCAAGGAACTTAGCTAGCTATTAAGAAGGATCTTGACCTACCCCAGTCTATCCTAAAACCACACTTAGACCAGTTTCTCCCCCAGTGAAAGGTCAGTAAATAGAAACTTTTAACTCATTGTGGAGTCCAGTACTACATTAACACTTTCTTTAGAAGTTTAGCCAGAAATGAACGTGGGATGAGAACAATGTTAACCAAAAAGGAAGCTACAAAAAGGGACAAGAACTTTCCAGACCAAAGTATAGCAACAAAGACTAGAGAAATGAACGGCTAAAAAAAAAAAAAAAAAAAGCACAGCGATGGCCTATGAAGTTCAGGAAGGTCTATCAAAAGATCCATGTCTTCTGAAATTCAAAATGATTTTATTCTTCTGAAACATATCAAAGGGGAACATGTGACTTCTGTGATGAGAATACCAGGAATAAATCAAAAAAGCAAATTTAAGTGCTATAAAATCAAACGGCTTACTTATATAAAGTGATCAAATCTCTTTGAACTTTAGGATGTGAAATAGTTTAAAATACAAATTATATAACATTCTTCTTCTTCTTCTTCTTCCATAGACTCACATTACTATTTCAGTGTGTATTCATATTCTTCTTGCTCGTTTATCTTTATTTAAAATGATTCCCTGAACTACAAACTTAGACTACAAAAACAGTAAAAAGTAATTTATCTAACAATAGACATCAGAATGAGAAAAAGGATTCCTATCCACTGTTTTCTCTGTCAATTGACATTTTTACTGGTTTAAATTCTCTTACCTAAAGGAAAATGAGATTTATTAAATGAGATTTAAATGAAGGACCTTAATCCCAATTTCTCTAATCTTCTATAGATGATCAAAGGATCACAGAATGAGAGACAAAAGGACTACACAGAAAGCACAGTCACTCCCTCTAAAATATGCCAGCCAGAGACGAAGAACATGAAAGTCAAAGACCTTCAAATTCAACTGTGTGGTATAATCACCTATTTATATGGTTTCTAATTCTCCGTGTTCCTTGAGGACACATAATGGGACCGTCTTGTTTTCTATGCATCAAGCACAGAGCTCAGTATATAGTAAGACATCAATAAACATTTGCAGAAGGGCTGAATAAATCTCTTTATCTTGAAAATGAGAAAACTCTAAATGAGACAATTTAAGCATCTTGTCTCGAGGCCAGAAAGTTCAGGCTTTCCAGTCTCGTTGGACAGGCCTCTTGCTGTTCTACGCATTTCCAGCCCTGGCCTTAGGAATTCCATCACCCTGGGTGTCTCTGTTACCTTGGTCCAGGAATTACTACATGGACCATGTGTGTCTTCTCTTCTAATGGCAGCCTTCCAGCACATGCAGATGATATCTACCATCCCAATCTGGGTTAGATTTGTAGTCTGTAGTTTTTAGTCCTTTCACTATCTCATCACACACCAATGGATGTAGGCATAAAGTACAGCATTCATGACGGAAAGTTCCAGAGGTGGGCTGGCCAGGGCAGAGGACGTTGTCTCTTCTTTCTGGACCTGTTTTGTGGGTGTTTGGGATGGGCCCATGGGAGCACAAACGCTGGCTTCCCTACTGCCTCTCCCACAGGCTGTCACCAGGCTAAGTTCCCCTGCTTTCCATCTTTGCAGGTAATTTTCTGGATGTAAGTACAGGTCTACCTCTCACTCTAACTCTCATCTGGCTTGTTTTGATCCATTCTTCTGACTTACATTTCAGAATATCAATTCTGTTATTCCACACATTAGCTGTCCAACCTAGCTTTATAATAGCTGTGACTTTGATAAGTATGCCTATTATATCTTTATCCAGGTAATTACTGTCATAGGTGGGCAAATACTAATCATAGCTAACACTTACATGGTATTGACTATGTGCTAGGCACTATTCTAAGTCCTTAAACTCAGTTTATTGGCACTACCAACTAACAAGGTAGATGCGATTATTTTCTCTTATCTGAGATGAAAACATGGAAGTAGGGAGAGGCTAAGTAGTTTATTAAGGGTCATACAACCAGTGAGTAGCAGATCTGGAAACCCAGGCAGAAGGGCCCAGTCTTTGCTCTTACTGAACTATGCTGCTTCTCATTATTATCATGTATCTTGACCAACAGCATTTTAGGATGAAAGAGATCTATTAGACAACAATCCTTGGGTAAAACTGTCAGTCATTCACAAAACATCATGACTATAATTTCTGATAACCCAAGTTTCTTTGCCTTGGGGATTTTGGCAAATGCTTTTCTAAACACTAAGCTACATATAACATAGCCCTGGTGTAGCTGTCTAGTATTTTGTTTGGTTTTGTTTTGCCAAAAGGCTAAATGTCTATCTCTCATTTTCCTTTGTGTACCCTCAGCCAGACTATAGCATCCCAGGGTTTCAGACCATAACTATACTTCTCTAGCGCCTAAGAAATAATGAGCACACAACAGAAATTCATGATTTATCTTTGATAGGTGGTAATAAAAGTCAAGGAGATTTCTTCTGAATTTAATTCTGTGGGAAATATAACGTTTATTTATTTAGTGTTTTGAGATAGAGCCTCATTATGTTGCTGAGGCTGGGCTTGAACTATGTAAATCTGGTTGGCCTTGAATTTGCAATCCTCCTGCTTCAGCTGCCCAAATACAGGATTAAGACAAAAATTTAAATGGAGTAGGAGGGTTGGATGTGGTGGCACACACCTGTAATTTTAGCACTCTAGGAGATGGAGGCGGGAGGGTTACAAGTTTGAGCTTTTCATGGGCAACTTATCAAGTTCTGTCTTTGAAAAAAATGGTTAGGAATGCAGCTCAGTGCAAAGGCCCTGCAGTCAATCCCCAGTACTGTTGCCCCCTCCCCCCAAAAATCAAAGAGGAGTGGGAGGTCACTTTAGCTCTTTGGCTTTGAAATTCTCTGTAACAGAGATTTCCTGATATACACAGTGACAAGGACATAATGGTCACCAAAGCAGTCATGATGGTTTGACCCCAGTCGCCCAGTCCCATTCCCTTGCTAACCCCCTTCGAGTCCTTTACCTACTTTGGAGGAGGATTCTGCAAGTCTTTGAAGAGGACATACTGCTCCTCATTCCTATTGACAGGAATGAATACACTGCAGAACATGTGTAGCACACATATGGGGTCTAATAATTGCTTATTGAAATAAACCTTTCGATAAAACCATTAGCAACCCTCTATGGTGATACTTAAGGTTGAGAAAATAAAATAAAATTTAGCCTTTTGGCAAAACAAAGCTAAACAACACAACACAACAATCTCCAGAGATTTTTCCTATGTGACCCAACAATCCAAAATAGTAACAAAATGACTTATACCACACAACCTGAGAAGACAACAGCTAATTGAACAATTCTTATTTATGCTAATTGTCCAAATGTTTTGAGAGGCACATCTGAGTTTTTCTTTATAGTCA
>RJWT010030348.1:0-14673 GCA_004365215.1 Cuniculus paca | reverse complement strand
CCGCCAGTGCATGCGAGTTGGCCCTGCCTGGCCGCACCAAGAGCGGAAAAGCGGAGTCTGCACCACAGTTAGCTCAGGACTCGGGCCCAGGGGAGCTGGGCTGCAACACAGGCCCACTGGATACAGAATGAAAGTCTTTCCCAAGCCAGAAATATCATAAACAGAGTTTCCACCTGATTCTTATTACACAGAGCGCAGTTATCTGTGTAACTAAGGGCAGGCACACGGATCTAAAAGACGTCCTTTGAAAACTATTACGATGTAAAACTTTACAGGAAGCACAAATAAAATCTATAAGGCCAGCGACTCTGAGAAGAAGGCACGCGGGGTGGGAGTCACCTTAGCCGTGCTACCGGTCACAGCACCTGACCGCGCGGCTCCTATTTTACAGGGGGTGTTGGCTCTGCCCACAGCTCCAGTCGGCCTTCCAGAGCCCTATGTCAAGGACACTAAGTAAGCAAATGGGATGCCAGTGCCAGGCACAGTTTATGGTGTTGCCTGTACAGATCATCAGGCGTGAAAAGAAAGCATCCCAGGCTGCATGTGGTGGTAGCCCTAGCTACACGGAGGCTGAGGCAGAAGGATCTCTTGAGCTAGGAAGTTCAAGGCCAGCCTGGACAGCATAGCGAGGTTCTATTTCACAATAGAGAAAGAGGAAAAAGGAAGGTTGGAGAGCAAGGAAGCAAGGAAGGAAGGAAGGAAGGAAGGAGGGAAGGAAAAATGTCTTTTTCCACACAATAAACCACAAAGAAATTTAAATTTTTAAATTTGTTTTATAATGTTTTAAAATTTATAGATCACTTTTTGTCAGCATCGGACTCTTGAACTGAATAGGCGTTACCATTTGGATTGGCGTATAAGTAACAAGTAAGTTTTTCACATGCTAGCTACAGTAACACTGATTAACTGTAATGTAATGAATTAAATACAACAGTATAACAAGGACAAAAACAGATGTGTATAGAAATAAGTGAGAACCCTTGCATCTTAAGAATTCTAGTAAGAAGGTTAATATGATACATGATACAAATAATGAGGAAGTTTTTATGTGCTAAGCTGATCATATACTTTATCCTATTTAATCCCCATGAAAACAGTGAGATAGGTGTATTATTACCTTTGTTTTTCCAATTAGGTAAAGAACGGCTTGATGAGTTTATGCACTTTGTCTAGGTCCTCATAGCTGGTAAATGGTAGACCCGAGCTCCAATTAATTGGACTAAGGTCAGGGCTCCTAGTATCTTTGCTGTGCAACTTATTTTAGAGGTAGAAAAAAATAAGGGGGCAGTACAGAAATTATAGAGGTATCTCCCACCTATAGGTAAATCTCAGCTACCTAAACTGTCCTAATTGTACCACACCAACCTAGGTCTTCCAGTCCAGGCTCTGTCAGCCCTCAGAAATTTCAAAGTCAACCAGCTTCAAATGATTTCTATTCCTAGGAGCAAGTGATTTCTATTTCTAGGAGTAATCCATTTGTTTTCTATTACTCTTACCTAGTTTTATAGCTTGTCCCTTTAAAATCATCATATTGAGTAATGCCTGAAACTCGATGAGTATGTGTTCTTCCGATGTGAGTGGGTACTCATACACACCTTTATGTTTCTTCCTCTTCCAAGAAGCCTCAGTTTGGGTTACTATTTTAGGCTTGCTTCCACTCACAGCAGGAATCCTGCATACTCCCTGCAATCTATTCTCCCACGGTGTACATTTCCCATCCTTCCCTTAACTTCAAGCAGAATTCTCTTCATACTTAATTAGAAAATGGAGCCAATTTCCAGGCATTTAACATCATTTATAATTTTATCCATTTCTCCTCTTCTCTCAGTTACAATACATGGGATTTTTTCTTTCTCTACGGAAGGCAAGTGTTCCTTTCCTTCTCGCGCACATCACTCTGTCTCAGGAGAAGGGAACAGGAAACCAAGGATGCAACCATGGGTCACTGGGAAGAGACCCGGCCCCTCCTTGGGCCCCGCCCTCCCACGCCTCCATCTCCAGCACCACCTCCGGAGACCACTTAAAACACATGTTTTCAGAAAGGGCAAAACTGATCATGGAAAATGACACCCTAAATTTTTTTTCAAAAATATCTATCCTTTAAGTTATTTTTGAGTCGTCATTTAATTGCTACATATGACAGGGCATAGTATTCCTGTTCCTTTGGAATCTTCACATGCTCTAGGTTTTCACCTTCTTCCAATCTTTCCAAACGTCTCTTCCTCCCCCAGCCTTTATTTTGTATTTGATGACCTCGGCTATTCTCTCTGAATACTCTCAGCCTACCCCTTCTTATTTCTGCCTATGAGTTTCAGTGCCATCTCTGTATCACTGAGTTCAGCTGGTAGGAAGATGCCTGGAGTGTGTAACCCTGCATGAAATGCAGGAATCAATACTGAGAGGCATGATCATGAAGTACTACATACCAAAATTGTAATGATGGGTTTTAAACAGTGTTAAATAAAATGAAACTGATGACAGTTTATTTAATTAACCTTGCATTTCTTTATGAAAAACAATGAAATTTTGTTTAATTTCTCTATTACTATTATTTGACCACTTACTTTGCTTTTGTAGTGCAGCAAAGCACTACATATATGCATAGAAGCATTTGTTAATGATTTTGGAAGGCAATATATTTAGATTTGAAAATATATTTAATTTTACTATGTCAAGTCTAGTTTGTTTTTCCACTGTAACCAGCTGTGATGTTCTATTAGTGATGTATTAAGAGCTTGCTCAGGTTGTAGCCATTACCTGGATAAGCACAATTTTGATGGCAATCTGGTCACACAAGCAGACTCTGGACTGAGAGAGAGTGTGGGAACTCTCTGACACACTCACATTATGTTTTTGATAACTTTAATTTACAGTCTGAATATCAGAGAGATGATGTTCATTCTGAACTTTTGACTACAGGCATGCCTTTCCTGCTGGGCTCTGTGGTGCTATTTGTACATGGATAGTTAGTAGCAGCCCTGAGTCTTTCCCCACTACTCTTGTCTGCTTCCTGCTTCCTGTCACATCTGGGCTCTTCTCACAATATTTCCGACCTTTTACTATTATTGCATATGTTCTGGGGACACATGATTAGCATTCTTTGATACTGTAATTGTCTCGTGGCATGAAGAAAGACTCTCGGAGGATGGCGAACTTAAGACATCACTGTGTGCACATTCTGACTGCTCCATCAAACAGTCAATTTTCCTTCTGCCTCCCCCCAGCCCTCTCCACTCCCTGAGACACAGCAATATCAAAACTAGGTGAATTCATGACACTGAACTGGTTTCTAAGTGCTCAAATCAAAGAAGGCATTGTGTGTCACTCTCTTGAAATAAAAAAAAAAGCTGGAAATGATACAGTTTAGAAAAGAAAGTGTATCAAAAGCCAAGATAAGTCATGAGCTAGATATCTTGAGTCAGTTAGCCAAGATGTGATTGCAAACAAAACAAATTGAAGGAAATGAGAAGTGATATTCAAGTGAACCTATGAGTGATATGAAACTGAGATAGTTTTACTTCTGCTAAGGAGAAAGTCTTATTTGTCTGGATAGAAGATCAAGGCAGCCACACTTCCCTAAGATAAAAACCTAATCCAGAAGGAGACGGGAGCTCTCTTCAGTTGTATGAAGATGGAGAGCAGCGCTGAAATTGTGGAAGCAAAGTCTGAAGCCAGTGTAGCGTGATTCATGAGGTTTAAGAAACTAAGCTGCCTCTATAATACAGGCATGCGATACAGCAGCAAGCGTCCGGAAGACCTAAGATAACTGACGAAGGTGGCCAACTAAGCAACAGGTTTTCAGTGCAGATGAGGCAGACTTCTGTCAGAAGAGGGTGCCAGCTGCCCTACCACTTTCAGAGCTGCAGAGGAGAACTCACTGCTCGGCTTCAAAGCTGTCGAAAGCAGGCTGGTTCTTTCGTCAAAGGTTAATGCATCTGGTGACTTTAAATTAAAGCCATTGCTAATTTACTATTACAAAAAGTCCTAGGGGCCTTAAAAATTATACTAAATCTATTCTGTGTCTGCTGTATGAATGCAAGAAGGCCTGAAGGGCAACATGTCTGCTGATAGCATGGTTTACTGAGTATTTTAAGTCCACTGTTGAGAACTGTTGCTCAGAATAAAAGATTCCTCTCAAAATATCGCAGATCACTGTCAATGAATCTGGTGACCCAAGATCTCTGACAGATATGCACATGAGATTACACTGTTTTCATGACTGCAAACACAATTCCTTTTTGCAGCCTTTGGAGCAAGAAGTAATTTCGATTTTCAAGTCATTACTTAAAATATGTATTTTGTAAGGCTGTAGCTGGCATAGATAGTGATTTTTCTTATGGATCTGGGCAAAGTAAATTGAAAATTTCTGGAAAGTATTCATCATCTAGATGCCATTAGAAATATTCAGGATTCATAGGAAGAGGTCCAAATGTCAATCTTAACAGAATTTTTGAAGTTGATTCTAGCACTCATGGATGACTTTGAAGGATTCAAGACACCGGTGATGGAAGCAACTGCTGACAAGTGAAAATAACAGAGAATGAGAATTAGAAGTGGATGCTGAAGATAAAAATGAATCGTAATCACTGGGTGTAATGGTGCACACCTGTAATCCCAGCACTCAGGAGGCTGAGGCAGGAGGATTGCTGTGAGTTCAAGGCCAGCCCAGGCTACAAATTGAGTTCAAGCCCAATCTGAACTGCATAATGAAACCCTTTTTCAAAAAGATAAATAAGTAAATAAAAACAAATTGTAATTTTAAGATAAAATATTGATAGATGAGTGTTACCTCTTACCAATGAATACAGGCAGTGGTTTCTTAGATGAAATGTACTCCTGGTGAAGATGCTATTGACATTGTTGAAATGATTACAAATGACTTAGAATGTTACAAACATTTAGTTGATAAAGGAGTAACAGAAATTTAGAGAACTCATTTCAATATTCAAGAAGTTCTCTGAGTAAAGTGCTATCGAACAGCATCAAATTTTACAGAGAACTGTATTGTGAGAAGAAAAGTCAATTAATGCTGTAACTTCACATTGCTTTATTTTAAGAAATTTCCACAGCCACCCCAAACTTCAGCAACCACCACCACCACCAGTCAGAAATGTGTAAACACAACTTGTATATTATATTAGCTTTTCGGTTGCTAGGACACAATACTTGACACCTACAATTTAAAGAAGGAAATGTTTAATTTAGTTCACAGGCTGGCAGAATTCTGTTCACATTCAACTGGCTCTGAGGTAGAACATGATTATGGGATGGCGCAGCAGAGCAAAGCTGCTTAATTCATAGTGGTCAGGGGCAAAGCAAAGAGAGCACTAGAGATGAACAGCAAGGGATCATGTGGTACCCAGGATTGTGTCTCCATGACCCATTCCTACATACCCAGAAGTATGCTGCACTAATCTCCTAAGCATGTCTTAATCCAGTGAAGTTTTACATATCAGGAGTAGCAGTCACAGTATGCCCCTTGCCAACTTTACACTCAAACACACCACCTTAAAACATACTTAATCACCAAGTAAAGAAAATAGCACATAACAATTGTGACTAATATAACTATTCTGAGTACACCTAGAGATTCAATAGTCACTTTCCCAAAGACTCAACATTTTCAGTTTTTTTCAAAAGTTTAAGAGCAAGACTTTTCTGAGACTAAAGGCAAACTCTTAGGTGTGAACTTCTATAAAAATCAAAAGCAACTTGCATAATCCCAAGGTAGAATGCACAGGGTAAACTTTCTCATTCCAAAAGAGAGTACAGTAAATTCCTGACTTGCAAGTGAGTTCTGTCCTGGGAGAATGTTCTTAACTACCTCAGATTTGTTCATAATCTGACAAGGTGAATCTTACACAGCAATGTCAATGGAGTTCTTGTTCCTCCTTGAAACCTCATGGACCTGTCTTATCATTCATATTCATATCAGCATTCTGGTCTTCTAAAATCTGATGAGAATCATCCATCAAGGACTTCTATGGTAGTCTGAAGCTTCTGTAGCCTACATCTCCGAAACTTTTCAAACTCTTCCAACAAACCAGTTCCAAGGGCTTCTAATCCACCTGGTCAGGTACACTCACAACTCTAACCCCACTCTTGGTACCAAAATCTGTATTTGTTAGGGTTCTCTAAAGAAATAAAATCAACAGGCAATGTATGCGTAATTATGGAAGGGGATTTATCAGGCAAACCTACGGATTCGAAGGCAGCAGAGTCCACAAGGGCCATGTATGAACTGGAGAGACACAGGACTCAGCAGCAGCTCAGCCCGAGCAGTGGAAGCTGCAGATCAAAGATGCGGCACCAGCCCAAGGCGGAAGCCTGGAAGCTCACTGTAGAGCTGCCAGCGTGAGTCTGCACTGGAAGGCTAAAGAAACTGAAGACTGATAGCCAAAGCTACTGGCAAAGACTGAAGATACTTCCTTCTTCTTCCTCCTTTTATCTCATCTAGTCCACAAGCCTATGGGTTGGTGTACCCAAATCTGAGGTGGACCCTGAGCCCTAGCCCTACATGTCAAATTGACTGTATTACACTATTCTTCCAAGCATTTCTTAATTCATTCTAGTGTCATACAATGATTAATGGTCACATATATGCCTTGGAAGGAAAAAAAAACCTTAAGAGGGCATGCTCTAGTGCAATATATACATTATTGCAGTGGAGTCAAACCTGCAATGTCTCTAAGTTATCCCTCTACATAAAACTGGTACGGTCCAGCTTCTGAATCTACACCAAAGGCACACAAAGTATCCTAAGTTAGGGATGGTTAAGGAGGCACCCAGCAGTTCAGAGGAAGAAAGCTACTGTTAATATCAGAAAGCACACCATAGCCCTATTCCAATCTTCTTAGGGCAGCACTGCAAAAGCTAACAACAACAATGACAACACCTAGACTCTTGCCTTCATGCTAACTCTTAATATTTAAAAAAAAAAAACCCTCAAACATTTGGAGGTTGGCATTTAATTTTTTCATAAGTTCAAATACCAAAGGAGATAAAGTAGAACATACTAAAACTGTAGATATTTTGGAATGAAACCATTATATGATTCTGTTTAATTAATCCACAGTAATCTAAAAATACTGAAAACTATGTGAGCAAGATCTCATACATAGGTGGAAATTTTACTCCACTTCTAATCCCCTTTGAAGGTATATTTTCATTGCCACTGAATTTTTAATTAATGTGATACATTTTATTCTTAAATCTTTTATTCTCCATATTTCTTTGCAACAAACCTGTATTTAAATGATTTCTTAAAAAATTCTCTGTGACTATAAAATGACAAGTGTTAAATTCTTCTCCTGGGTTGAATTATAATAAAAACTTTTAGAGCAGTACAATTATCAAATTAAACATTTAAAATGGGTAAAGATTATTAAACAAAGATTACAGTTACCAAAAAATAAACTTTTGGTTAAATGGATGAACTTGGGTTTTTGCCACCCATTTCACATATTCTATGAATGACCATCGCTTATTGCTAAAAGTAGATAGGGCTCAGCATCATTTCCGTCTTGTTTTTATTTTTGTAACTATGGAACTTCTTTGTTCACATAAATAAACAGATGAAAAATGGAAGAAACTCCTTCCATTATAAAAATGTCACTCAAGCCCTTGAATTCCACCTCAGTTATATGGCAAATGTCAGTGATCTTTCATCAAAATTATTTTAATCATATATTGGCTGACAACTCAATTAAGTCCCTCTGCAATTTTGCTTAAAGTCGAGAACCGTAAACTACCTGACTTCAAAATGGATTTGTTACCTACTTAACAGAGCCATTCCAGTTTGTCAATACAACAACCAAACACTCTCTCCTGCCCCGCCCCACGCTGTCAGCATGGAGGAAAATTCTCATCTAATCCCAAGAACATACACACTGCAGTTTTCAGCCTGCCACACACTAGCACAATGGTGATGTTACGTTACATGCATTTGTGTTCATGTGTCTTGGTCACTTTTTTCGCGTTGCTGGGACAAAATTCCTGACCCAAAGTGAAGGAAGGAGAGGTTTATTTAACTTACAGTTGTGGGGGTTTCAGTCCATACTCAGCTGGCTCCAAGGCAGGGTGGCGCGGCTGAGGCGCTGCTGTTCATGGCGGCTGCAAGTGGCAAGAGCAAACCGCGCCAAAGAGGAAAACACACCCCCATTTCGATCTTATATTGTATGCTGGCTCCACCCCTGGGCGGGTGCAGAACTCACACCACCAATCAGCGCTATACAACGAATCAATCATAAATGTTAGATTTAGCCGCTTCCGTGACTACATGAGGCTTGCGGGGGCCATCTATATACAAACTGTAACATCATGTAATAAAGCACACAGGAGCTCTGAATTGAATGCCCTTCAATAAAAGACCTTTGCCTAAATATGTGCCTATCTGCAGCAAATGCGCACACACACATTTCAAATGTCTACAGCAATTAATTTAGTTTGCATACAAACTATGTGGGGATCTTCTCCAAAATTCCATGATTTAATCTCTTGGTTAGACTGTATTAGCCAAACAAGGCAAAGCACAGTCAGTAATGTACATTAGTTCCTTCATATATAATTTCTGGAAAGCAAGTTGATTGATTTCCTGAGCTAGGTCCTGGCTCTAAGAAACAGAAAATGTGTTTGAACCTGAGCTGTGTTTCCTGACTGAGCACATCAGCATGCCTGGAAGAGGTAGAAGGAATTAAGCCAGCAGCCAAGCACGAGCAGCACCGTGCTTAGCAGCTGTAGTATTCAGGGTCTTCAGGCTGAGGCAGGAGGATCCTTGTGAGTTCGAGACCAGCCTGAGCTACAAAGTGAGCTCAAGGCCAGCCTGAACTGCATAGTGAGACCCTGTCTCAAAAAGGTTTTAAAAAAAGAAAGAAAGAAAGAGTACATAGTCTTTCTGGGACAGTAAAATCATATATAAAAGTTTACATTTTTAATTTATGAATAGATGTCTTTCTATACTTTTTTCTATTTTTTTATGTAGCCAATAAATCAAGACTTATCTTTCATTGCCAATCAATAACTTTACTCCTCAGACCAAATAAAAAGCAATACATAAACTAGAAACATTCTTAAGTCACCTTAACCTAGGATGTAATCCACTCCCCATTCTTATATGCTGGAGAAGGCAGAATTCCAATGACCCTCTGTGACCCACACTTCTGTAATCTTCTCCATGGCTGGTGTGAGAGATATTCACGGTTAGGATGGGTCCGCACTCTTGTGTTAGGTTACATAATACTGACACTCTGAGAACGTGCAATTACCTTCAGTGGGCCTCACACAATCATGAGAGGGAGAGGGAGGGAAATTCTTTATCACTGGCTATGAAGATGGGGGTGCCACACGGCATAGGACACAGGTCTTTATGAAAGCTGAGATTGGTCCCAAGTAACAGGCAGAATGTAAACAAGAGCCTTAGCCCTAAGACTGCAAGGAGCTGAACTCTGCAAAGATCACATAAGTTTAGAAAAGATCCTAGAGCTGTAGAAGATTGTATAGTCCAGAAGATGCCTTGATTTTAGCCCTCTGAGCTGAGACTACCATAAATCAAGGTTTCTTGACTACAGAACAGTGATCTTTTCTGATGTTGCAAAACACTAAATTGTAGTATTCATCATTAGCAACAGAAACTAGTTTTATGCGTCCCACAAAGGGATCATTAGGCACATTCAAACACCTTCAAAGAATCTGAAACACCGCTGTCCTTCTACCTCTGTCTATAATTTGGGGTTCTCCACACTCACAGTGAGTCTTTCCCATCGGTTCGGTAACAGAGGCGCAAATGGTCTCTGGAAACATCCCCACGTGTACACTTTGAGGTGCTCTGTGCCAGTTTTCTAGGTGTCTCTGAATCCATTCAAGATGACACCCAAGATTAACCACCACACTCTCCAAAACAACACATACACTACATGATTTTGCCTCGGTATGGTGAACAACAGCACACTAAAAAAATTAACTTGGTGGAAACCAGGACTAAAGCCATGCTAATTTGACAAATTAGATGAATGCTCTCCTTCACTATATCCTCCGCATCGAGCCTTTGCATGATGAGGGAACTACACACTGTGCATTTTATTCATATAAAGATAACCTCATTTAACTGCCACATCATGAAGCAGTAGTTACATTCTCATTCTGAACACAAAACTGAGAGTCATAAATTTAAATTTACCTTCCATCCAGGTAATATCCTAACTTCATATCACCCCCTCCTTCCCCACGTATCTAAACTGTCTCCAGCAGAGACTCCATTTATGCTGTTCACCTAAAACTCTCTCAACCGTTTTACTCCCAGGAACCCTGATCACCAAACTACTCAGCGGAGGAGACCTCTCATTCCTGGTTGTTGGCTCCCTTCTTTAACATTGTTCACTTGAGTGACAATGCCTTTGTTTTTTTTTTTCCTGCTAGGTGACCTAGATGACACATCAAGAAGTAATAGGCTAAACTCTGCTAGAGCTGCATTGTTTTCAGCCTCAGCTGCATAAAAGGGTCACCTGTGAGCATTAAAACACTGACTGCAAAACAACAACAACGACAATGCCCGAGATAATTAACTCCCTGCCCTACACGGGGGCCCGATCATCACGTTTTTAATCTCTTCATGGGACTCTAACGTGTAGCAGGGGTTGGCAGCCAATGATGAAAGCTCGGCTCACATTTTCAGAAAGGATTACAAGGACGATTAACTGAACTGGAAGCAAAGGAAAGGGAAACAACGGCAACAGATTTTGGAGGTCTTGGTTTTCTTCCAAAGTATCTAGATGAGCAACCAAGGCAAAGAGCAGCAGCTGAGAAGAATGCTCCTAAATGTTTCCCAGCTGTGTAAATAGGTAAACATACTCCCATGAACTCTTGAAATAGAACTGGAATTTTAAAAGTTTTGCACTGTTGCTTTATTTAACATTTCTTTAATACCTTATTTAAAAATAGTATGCCCATTTTCTAAAATCATTGTTTTTGTCCTCTCTTTCAGTTTAACTTAATGTGTAATGTTATCCTTAATGTTATCTTTTTGTATTAGGGTTCAATTTGACAATGTTCAACTCGCTTTGCTTTTTCTCATTATGTTTCTGTAGTTTATATAAAGGGTTTCCTTATTTTTCTTAGCTTGAGATAAATTTAGCTAGTGCTTTAATTATTTACATGTTAGTGGCAATATCTTCCTTAACAAAAAGCAAAATTTATACAATGGAAGGTAAATTTGCTTGTGTAGTCCCAACGAAACAGTAACAAGAACCCCCTCTCACACTCGCACCCGTCAATACTGAAATTTTTCATTCCTTCACTACGCTAACGCTCCTCCTGGACTCTTGGTTTTCATACAGACCACTCTTTCAGCACTGCATAAATTTTTCCTGGTTTCTGTTTTCATCAGACATTTTTCAGAAATGCTTCCCCAGGTGTCTGGAGTAGGGGCATCCCGTCCACATGCAACCCCTGTCAGCTCGACTGGACCCGAACACACTGCAGTCCGCAGTATGGGCAGCAACTGTTTCGGGGCTTCCTGTGCTACTGCTTAGTGCAAAACGGGCCTCAGAAAGCTTCACGTTTGAAAGGAGGCTAATGGGGGATGGGATCTGTGAAACTTCTCAGGCCCTGGAGGCACACACTATATTTACCAACGGAATCACACCATGTTTATTGCGTTTGTTTCCTCTCAACAGTATACCATGCCTCTTTCCAGGCCTGTATATATCAAACTCTATCATTCGTACCTTTACAGCATTCTAGTTCTCAAATGTGCGGCAGATGGCATCAAACAATGATACTGATACAACGATTTACCAGGAGAATCTAAGATGCACTCAAGATCCTTGTCCATACATATCTGCACTTCTGGTCATTTATTTGCTTAGCATCATTCAGGTGGAGTAATAGAGACAAATGATTTTATTTATTTTGACACATTTTACTAGATTTTCCTCCAGAATTTTTTCTAATTTATACTTTCATTGGAAGTGTGGTTTTGTTTTATGTTTCTTACTGAATACTATTATTATAAGTATTTTGCTATTATAAAATCATTTATGATTATCTTAATCAATACATGTTATCAATTGCTATGAATGATTTTCTAAAGAACAAAGTGGTCTGTATCACAAAACTGAAAAAAAAGTTCCCTAGGTCAAAAATTTAAACTTTAATTCACCTATCAGATGAAAGAGAACTCAATAGTAGTAAGAATTCTAGGGGTTTACATTGCCAAAATTTAAACTAATACGGAAAAAAACTTCACAAGATCTAGGATCAGATTTGTGATAAGAAGCAAAGTTCAGAAACAAGTATACAAGAGAAGGATAATAAGACAGGTACAGTATCATTTTTTTCTCTTCAATTTTACAGTGGAGGGCAAAGTTCCATTTTCACAATCACATGTAAGTTGTACCTATACAAATCCAAAATTATGAATACTATACCATTTCACACAATTCCCAAGGCCTTAAGTGTCTAGAGAAGTATATGTGAAAATCTGAATAGAATTACTACTAAAAAAAGCAGGAACTAAATAATTAATAGGAACAACAGCAGCAGCAATCATAATAAAAATAACAAGAAAAAGAGGGAGGGGAGAGGAAGAACAAAAAGAATTAAGATACCTTACATACAGTTGCAATGCCTCAAGATGAATGTGATCAGTATGCACTGCACACATGCACTAATAAAAACAAGTCAGAAAAAGAAAAAGTGCATTAAAAAATAATAATGATAATAATAGTACAACCTGAGCCTTCACATTAAAGATTGGAGAATTTCTGACATGATCTTAGTTCACCCTTATTTCTTCATGGAAAAGAGAAAGGCTTAGTAGATTTTAATAGCCCAGGTATCACCTGCTTTAGAATTAAGCATTTAAGGTTGGTGAGATGGAAAAACATCAATAGATATAAAAATACTCATGACATTAGGTATGGTCACAGACTGGAAAGAGAAATCAGGGTCATGCTCCCTCTTTCTCCTGCACATACAGCTGTGGATACAGAATTAGACAGTTGGAAGGATACTGTATCCTGTTTGGTTCAAGACTGCTACAAATCGCACCAGATTCCATCCATGTACCGCTGACCCAAGGCCATCAGACTGAGCTCATGGCTCACCAGACAGCCCAATTCTTCCAGACACCATCACAGGAATGTTCCAGAGACCTTTCAGCTCTTGGCTGGACATCTCAACGAGAAAGCCCTGAAGCCATTTCAAAATCAATCCATCCAAATTCAAAGTGATTTCATTCTTTGATGCGAGATTGCTCCTTTGCCTGTCATAGTTAATAGACCTGCAACTCAGCCAAACTACATTTTCTGGCATTATCTTCCATTCAGTCTCTCCTCCAATTCCAAACCCTGGCACATGCCAAGCAATGAATAAAACATGCAAAGAAAAAATGATGGAAAAGAGGGAAAACTAGAGGAAATGAAAGAGAAGGAATGGGAGAGAAGAGAGGAGGATGGGAAGGAGGGATGTTCACACAGCATGTTGTTAAATTCAGCCCCAAATACACTGCTTCATAGGCATTCCAGTATTGATAACCTTGGATCAGGTCTTCAAGTTTTTTACTGGGTTACTGCAGCAGCTTCCAACATTTTCTACCATCTGACCGCCATTCTCTTATCTCTCAAACTTGTCGTGCTATGGAGTCTGTCTTTCATAGGCGTGCCCTTCTTAAAGTAATAATCAACATTGATTTTAAAAATATATTTAGGGGATTCTACTATTTACTAATAATAGTCAAACTCTTTAGTTTACTTTAGACCCTGAAAATCCTATCGTTGTTATGGTTCTACATTTCCACCTCTGGCTGTCCCGACCCAATCTTTTTCCTACTCCCATATGGACTAAGTCACACAGAGGCTCAAATAAAGTGGAAAGGGCACCCTTACCACCTTTCTTCATGCAGAGTTCACAAACCAAACCATCATACCCCAACTACCTCTCGTTAAACCCTCTGCAGTTACATCTATCCTTCACATCAAGCCTAAGTTTCCTTCTCAATACACCCTTCTTAGACACCTTCAGAATAAGAAACCTTATCCTCTTTGTTAGTCTGCAGAATATTCAGTCCACTACAGTATCTGTTTTAGTCTGAAAGTGACAAAAACAATGTGAACACAAGCTCATAAGTTTACAGTCCAGAAATCTCTAGGTTGGTCATTCTTTTGAAGGTCCACAGGGTCTATCTACCACTCATGTATCTTTGCATTTCCATCCCATGGGTCAAATCCAATGCTACTACCAATGTCAGGGCGATTGGTAGATAGGTGCATGGGTAGTTTTTCTAAAAATAAACAAATATAGGTTTATAGAATATTAATGATTTTGTTAACTTAAACGGAATAAAATGTTTGCAGCTTATAAAATTCCTATATCACTTTAATTTGACCCTCATATTTTAAAACAGTACAGTATTTCTAAGTAACTTAGAAACTTACTAGCTTCAGTAAATACTCTACCAGTCCCTTTTCCTGACTCCTGACTCCACAATGTGAAGGAGGAGAGGTTCATTTTGGCTCATAGTTTCCCTGGATCCAGTCCACGGTTGTTTGGCTCCAAAGCAGAGAGATCATGGTGGAACAGCATTGTGGAGGAAAGCTGTTTACCGCATGGCAGTCAGAGAGCAGAAAGAGAAGGGAAGAGCACAACAGGGACAAGAATACACCCTTTCATCCATGCTCC
>RJWT010030347.1:0-14670 GCA_004365215.1 Cuniculus paca | reverse complement strand
ACACACACACACACACACACACACAGCCCAGACTAGAAGTAGGTGTTTTAGAACTCTGGTATCTCAGGGATACTGGGGACACTGCAGGTCTTTTTACCGAACCAAAAAGCAGAGTGGCTCCCATTGCATATAACTGACTTCTCTCCCTTCTTCCACCATGGCAGCTAAGAAGTTGCTTGTTTTGTTTTTCTAAACTCTAATCTCTGGTGGAAGTCACATCTTTCCCCAAATTCCAGTTTCATGGTGAAATTAAGACACAATACCTCATACAGAATGACTTTGATCTCCCTATTTTGAGTTTAAACTCCCAGAAAATTTCTACCTGCTTCCAGACTCAGATTATCAGAGCCATTGCATTGTTTTCACTTCTGATGCTCAGAAATGATTATCATGTTAATCAACTCAGAGTTCTCTTTTCATTTTTTCTGTTACTGAAAGTTTTGGAGAGGAAGTAGAACTTCAAAGTGTGAGCCTACCATACCATTTTGACTATTTACCTGGGACTTTAAGGGTGAGGAACACTGTGGTCTTGTTACATTAGGTTCTACTTAGTATTTGGAATTTAGTTTCTTCTAGTCTCAGATGCCAGAAACCCATTTAGAATAACCATAAGTTTCCTCAGAACTTTTGGCTTGCAATGGAAGGCAAAGTAAAAATTCCCCTTGGTTTCTTAGCTTTTTTTTTTTTTTTTTTGTCATCTCTTCCTTGTATACACTTATCAGAGAAATTTTTAAAAAATATATTCAGGTGCTTAAATCATCATTCTTTGTCCTAACTTTCTTTATTCTATGCATTTTTATAATTTTTTGAATTGCTGCAAGAAAATGTGAAAGCTCCGGAATTTATCATCTGTCATTTCCTCAGAGGCCTCATTTCTCTTTCTCCTGACTATATCACGATCTTGACTATTTCTATCTGCAGAGCATATAATAGATTAAGACTGTTGTTTTTGTGTTTGTTTTGTTTTGTTTTGCTTTGTGTTACTGGGGACTGAACCCAGGGCTTGTTGCATGCATGAGCTCTACACTGAGTTAAATGCTTAGGCATCATTTTTTATTTTGTTTTATGATGCTGTATTAATTAGCTTTCCCATTACTGGGATAAAATACCTGATACAATTTAGAGGAGGAGAGGCTCAGTTGGCTTGTGTTTTTCAGAGGAATCAGTCCTGGTTGGTTGGATCCAAGACAGAAACAGAATGGTGGAAGGACATAGTGGAAGAAAGCTGCTTGCTTCATGGCATCCAGGAAACAGAGAGAGACAAGGGTGGTGCCTGGGACAAGGACAAGAACACACCCTTCCAGGTCATGCCCACGGTGTCCTTCCTTCTTGGACCAGACACCAGGTTCCAACTCCAAACACAAGGCTTTTAAAACATGCTTTCACTTTTACACAAATGCCAAATTCAAATAATGTATTTTGTTTTAAAGAATAATGCTTTTTAAAATGGTAACACAAAGTTTCTTATGGTGTAGAGCAGCCTTTTGAACTAGCTCTTAAACAGGATCATCACTGTCACTGATCATAGTAGCAAAACTAGGGATATTCCATTCAGAAGTTAGAGATTGCTGAGTCTGAAAAGATACATCAGTGATCACAAAGCGCCTTTTCTTGCTTTTAAGATAGATTGGGGATCTGGCCTCTTAAAATGTCTCATGGGAAGTGGGTTCGAATAGATGAGTGCCTCACAATATTACTATTGTTACAGCACTCATCTCTCTCTTTTTTTTCCCTCTGGACCTCACGATTTTCTTTTTCACCTCCTTTATTCATTCTTTTTTCTTGACTCTTTTTTCTCATTTGGGAGAGAGAGAAACAGAGAGAGAGAGAGAGAGAGAGAGAGAGAGAGAAAGAGAGAAGAAAGCGAGGGAGAGGGAGGGAGGCAGGAAGGTGGAAGGGAGAGAAGGAGGGAAAATGTTGAGGTTCCTGATTGGTCACATTCCAGAGATATGAATAAATGCTGGTTGTCATATAATTGGGAAGGGCCAAGATTGTGCCTTAAAGTTGAGGTAAGGGAAGAGAATTATAAAGATAAGAGAAAGAAAAATATTTTTGTTTTTTCGTTGGTTTGTTTTTATCTTTTTGGGACAGGGTCTTGCTATGCAGTTCAGGCTGGCATTGAGCTCACTTTGTACACAACCTGGTCTCAAACTTGCAATGATCCTCCTACCTCAGCCTCCTGAGTGCTGGGATTACAGGCGTGTGCCACCAAACCCAGCTAGAAAAATGTTTTTAAAAGGTTTGCCATTACACTTTTTTTTGGTACTGGGGATTGAACTCATGACCTTGTGCTTCCCAGGCAGGTGCTATGCTGCTGAGCTATATCCCCAGCCCTACTTTTAGACTTTTATTAGTTACAGTGATTGTTTTTTGAATCCTACCCAGGACATACCACGTTTCTCAGGCTGTAATGGCTCCCAAAAGTAAATCCAAAATTACTAAAGAGAGTTGATCGATGATAATGTATTCAAATATGATCACCTTTGTCAATTTTATCTTGTATCTGATATTTCATTAGAATCACAGAAATTGACTATAGGACTTTTTACTATTATCAACTATTACATTTATTTATTTTTTTTAACTTTTTTTAACATTTATTTTAAATCTAACTCTGTGTGTTACTTTTCTTGTTGCTAAGACAAAATACTCAACACCTAGAGTTAAAGGAAGAAATGTTTATTTAGCTCACAATTTGTAGAGGCTTCAGTCAATAATCAGCTGGCTCCAAGGCAGGATGGCCTGGCAGACAGGCATTCCAGAAGAGAGACAGTTCATGGTAGGCAGAATGACCACATCTTTTTCTATCTCTCATATCTTATCCAGGCTACTTAGGGTGAGTAGCACTCAAACCCTTAATCTTAGTACCCTTGATCCTAACATTGCACCATGAATCAATTCCAGCATCACACACTCTAGATCCAGCCACCTCTGAAAAACCCCTATTACTGCATGAGAATTGGGGAGGGGGGCATTTAGACACAAATCATAAATTCCACCCCTCGCTCCCCTAAGTCATTCACATTCCTTTATGCAAAAGCCATTTGGTCCGTCTCTAAGGGTTGCCAATGTCCTAACAGTTTCAGCACTGCTGAAAAATCCAAGTTCAATGTCTCCTGTGTGATTTAAGGCAAACTATTAGTTGTAAGCTTCTGTACAAATAAAAAGGAAGGTAAATACTTCAACATTCAATGGCACAAGATAGACATAATTAATGCAAAAGGTATCATTCCAAATAGGGGAATACAAAGGAACAAGACTAAAAGAAGCCCAAAATCCAAGAGGACAAACATTAAGCCCTGTAGTTTCATGTCTAGCATCCAAAGCAATCTGTTGCAAGATGTGAACTCCAAAGGGTGGCTCCTTCTCTACAGCACTTCTGGTAGTTGTGGCTGCCATAGCTTCTCTCTTGGGCTGGCTCTCTTCTCTCCTTGCAGTCTTTCCCAGATGATCCCATTCTTGTTTTCTACAAAATTTCTGGGTTCTCCACTGCACCTTTGGCTTTATACTCACAGCTTCACACACTGCTCTCTCAGGGGCACACTGCCTGGCATCCCAGGCCTTCTGAAGTTGAGGTGGAAACCTTTTTTTTTAACCCCATGACTCTTGCATTCTGCATGCACCTAAAACCAGCACCACATGAATGATACCGAGGTCTGCTGCCAGATGGAGCAGTAGTCAGGCTTCCTTCTCTCTTGGTGGCAGGGGCTGAGTGCCTATGAACCAAATCCTGAGGAACAACTTCCTGAGGCTGCCACCATTCTGGAACACGGTACTTTGGGACCCTCTTCTCAAAGCAAAGTCTTTCGTGTTTGCAACTCTGAGGCTACAAAGGCTAGAGTTCTGCTGATACTTGTGGTGTCATTAGGCCCTTTTTCCTATTGTTTTCTTCTGAAATACTTGGCTTTTTCTTGCTGGTCTTTTCAGTGAATGATTTCTCCTCTCTTCCATCTTTGCAGGCCCAAATTTTATTAGTTTCCTTTCTGGACAGACTCAAAACATTTTAAATTATTCTGATGGGCTCTTTGCTCTTGATTCTCAACATAAATCTGGCTAAAAACTCTCAACAGTAGCCATACCACTGCCCTAACATTAGACTCTCTTGAAATTTCATCTTCCAGATTAATTAGTCCACCACCCTCAATCTCAATCTCAGACAACATCTCTAGACATGAGCAAAATTCACACAAACTTTCTGCCAAGCCATAACATACAACATCTGGAGTCTAACAGTCAATGCAATACTTTTTTTTTTTTCCAGTACTGGGGATCAAACTCATGACCTCATGCTTGCCAGGCAGGTGCTTACACCACCGGGCTAAATTCTCAGCCTCAGCCCTTGTCTTTTTGAGACAGGGTCTCACTATGACGTTCAGGCTGGCCTTGAGCTCACTTTGTAGCCCAGGCTGGTCTTGAACTCACAATGATCCTCCTACCTCAGCCTCCCGAGTGGCTGGGATTACAGGAGTGTACCACCATGCCTGGCTTCATTGCAGTACTTCTTCCCAGCAGAAACTCTGAGTCTTGTCTTTATCAGTATCATTTCTGCCAGCATTTTGGTCTTCTGAGCTCTGACTATCAAGAATAGCCTAAAATGCTCCAGTTCTACTTTTTCAGCTGGCACCTCCAAGCCTTTCCTAACTTTTCCCTTTCCCACAATCCAGCTCCAAAGGTTCCTAAACCAAATGACAGGTACAGTCACAGCAATAACTCCACTTCTCTGGTACCGAATTCTGTCTTAGTTACTTTTTTTATTGCTGAGACAAAATACCTGACACCAAAAGTTAAAGGAGGAAAGGTTTATTTAGCTTACAGTTTGTAGAAGTTTCAGTCCATAATCAGCTGGTTCCAAGTTAGGTGGCATGGTGGAGGGGTATCACAGAGGAAAAAAATTCATGGTGTGCAGAAGGTAGCAAAGCAAGCAAGGCACAAGACAAGACTTTTTCTGTCCCCTATGTTGTATCCAGGCTTCCAAGATTAGGGCAATGCCAAACTAATTAGTGGACTGATTCAGTAACTACTCACCCTTAATTCTAGCACCCTTAATCCTAGCATTGTACCATGAATCAGTCATATACTCTAGATTCAGCCACCTCTGAAAAAAACCCAAATAAGACTGCATGAGGCTTCGGGTGACATTTAGATATAAGCCATAACATAATGTTAAATTTAGCCTCCTGTAATATAGCAGACAATTCAGGCATGTAGGTCAGTGGAAGAGCACTTGCATGCATGAGGTCTTGGGTTTGATCCCTGCTACTACAAAACATCAATAGCAACAAACAATGAAACCCCTAAAATCCACAATAACAACAATAATAAAATCAGCTTTTCTTTTTGGTTGGTGGAAAATATTGAAAAAGATTTGAAATAAAAGTTACCCATAAGTACTCTACTGCAGAAAAAAAATACTATTTACATTTTATTGTATTTCTGACCAATTCTATTTCGTAGTTGTACTTCATACAGTTTTGTATCTTTCAGGTATACTTCACCACTTCTTTATAAGGCTGAACTGTATGTATTCCTTTTTATACTGAGAAATTGAAAAAGTGAACTTGAAAATCTCATTCTGAAGGACTTTGTAGTTGACTGGGATGCTTATATGGGTTATCTGACTGCATGTTTGTACTTGATCTCAACAGGGAATGGTTCCAAAGACCTCTACCATAGTATTTATTACTTACGACAGTAACTGTCCTTTCCTTTAGGGCTCCTCTAAATTTTAGGCTCTAAGAGCAAGGTTGTATTGTTCATCACTTGCACCTAGTGACTAGCATATGAGTCATGAAATTCTCAATATATTTTTGAAGACTAAATGAAAGAATAAATGAAGGCTGGGGATTGGCAAGCATGAGGTCACCAGTTTGAGTCCTGGTACCAAAAAAAAAAAAAAAAGAAAGAAAGAAAAAAGAAGAAAATGAGTACTAAAATTCTAGAGGAGTCATGACTCATCAAAATCCTATTAGGATACACCCAGATTAAGGTTCCTGAAAAGAAATTTTTAATTGAGATATAAATTTGTTTTGAAAGAGCAAATTTCCTATCTTTTGATAGGAACTGATCATTAATTGAATAGTCTCTAGTGATCCTACCTTAACTCTGCCTAATATTCCTATTGTGCTTTAATGCCAAAATTTGGTTGTCCCTCAAATACTTACAGAAAAATAATCTCCCCTTCTTTCTATAGTTGATAACCTTTTGTAACATCTAGGTCCACTGTTGCCTCCATGTTACATTTCAATACTTAGCATGCCAACAAACTCGGTCTCATCACAGGAACATTGTTAAAAAAGAACTAAAATCATGATGTATGCTTGGACCAAGAATTAGGTGATCTGAAGAAAAATAGAAACATCTCAGTCAATGTTTGAGAAAGCAAACTGGCAAGTAAGAGACCCAACATATGCTAGCCAGGGTCACTCCAGAGAGGTTAGTTTGAAAGAAGGTAGAAGGCAGGAGCAGCTCATTTTACTCTTTATGAACCTCCTTATCCTCTTTAGCTTTGCGACAAATCATCAGTCTCATCTCATTCAAACATAAAACAGCGAATGAATCGAGACATCCTCCGTAAGTGGTAAAAGTTGTTTCATTTCTTGGCAACTCATACTTGGTCAAATGACATTGCTGATTTTAAGGCAGTGTGCTCTTTACCTCCCCTTCCACAAATGCAATTCTATAGCATTCTGTTTGGTTTAAAAAAAAAAAAACAAAAAACTTTAACCTACACTATGGATACCTTTGTACATATTCTTTGTACACTATTCTATGCTTACGTGTATAACAAAAGAAACACCATATGTTGAGTTTCTATTAAATGCCAGGCCCTGGTAAACATACTACATGTTATTTAGTTTATTTGGACGATTTGCCTCCAGAAAAAAAAACTTAATCAGATCATATACTTTGAAATCAGATATAGCCCTTTTAAAACTTATTTTTGTGGTACTTGGGGTTAAACCCAAAGTGTTTGCACTGAGGTATATCTCTGGTTCTTTTGAAAAAATATTTGAGTCAGGTCTTACTAAATTGCTAAGTTATCTAGGCTGGGTTTGAACTTGTGATGCTCCTGCGTTGGCCTCCCTGAGTGATGGGATTACATTTAGCACCACCATGCCTAGCTGGCTTATTCTTTAAGAATGTTACAGTCAATTTATCATCATCCTCATCCTTGTCATCATTATTATTGTTTTGTTTTGCTTTGTTTTGTTTTGTTCTGTTCGTTTGTTTTGGTTTTTTGAGACTAGGTCTCCCTATGTAGTTTAGGCTGATCTTGAACTCTGTATAATCCAGGCTGGCCTCAAACTCACAGTGATCCTCCCACCTCAGCTTACCAAATGCTGCAATTACAGATGTGCACAACTATGCTGAACAAGAATGTGGCATTCAATTTATTTATGCCTATCCCATTAAAGGAGAAAAAAAATAACGCTAATGCTAGAATTCATAAACACTTTTCTGGTGAGAAATAGAAAACACTGAATTTTTCATTCTATGCCCTGATCCAATTTTCTTCCTGAAATTTTAAATTTAATTTTTCTATTGTGTTTTCTGATTAGCTGATCGATCGTCTCTCTTGTCTCTTGCCATCCTGCTCCAGCAGCATCTCTTTCTCTTGCCATGTAATGAAAGGGATAATTGCTTCATCAAATCCCAAATTAGAAAACATAGAGCAAAATACAAATAATTGAGATGCTGAAGACTTATTTTTGTGCATCAAAATCTGAAACTTTGCTATGAAATAATTGATGAGTTATCTTTAATCTTGTTTGTGTGTTTGTTTGTTTGTTTTGAGACAGGGTCTCACCATGTAGTCCAGGATGGTCTTAAACTCAATATATAGCCCAGGCTACCCTGAACTTGCAGTCCTCTTGGTTTAGCTTCTTGAGTGCTGTGATTATAGGACTATGCTACCATGCCCAGCTTGAGGTATCCTTAGTCTTATAAGTCTATTGTTTACTCAATGCCTGAGTAATTTCATTTAATTAAAACTTTCATTTTGTTAAATTTAATCCTTCAGATTGGTTGAAGGTCCAACAAAATTTTTACCACTTAGGAATTACTTCTAGAGAATATTCTTCAGCAAGGTGGTCATGAATTTTAAGCATTTACTTGAAAGTCATGGTCCTTCCATTGAGTTTTTTTTTTTTAATTCACTGATTGAACATTTATGAAGTATGTTTTGTGTCAGGCAGTTTGCCCAGAGAATGATAACATACAAGTAAGCAAAATCAGCACATTGTCTACCTGACTGAATGTACACTGAACGAAGAATTATACAAACATAACCATTGTCATGAAGAAGAATGGTAAAGTGCTACCGAAATATGTAATAGTGTCCTGCCTAGCTTGATGGTGGGAGGTGGGAGGCAGAGTTTTGTCCAAAGAAGTTCAAGTTTAAGCTTGAAGCATAGTAATCTGAGAGAAAAGCTATCTAGATAGAGGGAGCAGTCTGTGAAATGGCTCTGAGATGGTAAGAACACTGTCCATTTAAGGCCCTAATAAGAACGTTATTATAGTGGGTCTGGGTGGGGTATGGGGAAAAGTTAAAAAAGCAAAGCAGAAGAGAGTACACAGGTAATCCTAGGGATTAGGGAGTTTATCCTATGGGTAACAGCCAAAGGAGGCTCAGCCAGGAAAAAAGCTTAAAAAGTTTATTATGGCTAAAATGTGGAACACATTAACTGGTTATTTAATTCATTCTGGAATGTGCTCTTATCTTAATCCTATGATATTAAGCATTTTTTTATATATGGGATAAACTTTCAGGTTTTTGCTATAGAAAAGTTTTCTGGGAAAATATTCTGTGGCAGTTCAGCAAAGCAAGAGTAGTTGGGTGCATACTGTTGGTATGCTTTGAAGTGAGAACCCTAAATCCTAAATTTCTTTGTTTTTCATTTGAATCACATTGAATTGCAAACTGAGATGGTTAAGGAACAATGGCAGGGTATGGAGGGAGTGAGGTATGTGTTTGTCTGTGTCTGTGCATGGAGATATGGTTTTGCATGAATCTGAAGAACAGATTTATGACCAAGAATATTAGAATCACATTCTTTGTGTCCTCAAATACTATTAACTCACTGCAAATTAGAAGCGAATAGAAAATATTGAACGATTATCTGCCTTTAGTTGGATGTTTTAAGAAGAAAATGGTGGCTCGGGATAATACCACAGACTTACATTTGGGCCTATAGGATGACTGTAGTAGATGTGTGCTTGCAGTAATAAAGAACTGCCTGAACCTAAGACCCTCTGTCAATAGCATATGAGAGATGTAGGTTTCTATTTTATCTTTTAATACTCTTCCATCTTCCCTGTGAGGATCCCTTCTCCCAATTGTGTCCACTAAATTAGCAGAAATTCAGGTATGATGATTTCTCAGTTTTGTTTTTGTTTTTTGAGACAGAGTCTTACTGCGTAGCCCAGGCTGGCCTCAAACTCATGGTGATTCTCCTGCCTCAGCTTCCTGGGTGCTGGGGTTACAGGCCTGTGCCATCATGTCTGGCTGTCAGAAGTACTTGTTTATTGAAAATTGGGGGAAATTTTTGAGGCTTCATAAAATTTCTCTTAGTAAATACAGGAAAATGGGAAAGAAATGAGAGAGGGAAAAGGAGAGGCATGAACACTAGCATTCCCAAACTGTCACAGTACTGCCTACAAAGCTGGAAGCTTTTTCCCTTGGCTCTTGGACTGCAATGCTTCCTATTTTTCAGGCTCCCTCCCTCTTAGGAATGAATGAATGAATACTGCTAAACTCTTTGAGGGAGGGTGTTGACCCTTGATGTAAGAAATCCTGAGCAACAAAAGAACTGAGTTTAAATGTCAGTTTGTATCTGACTCACTATTTGAAAAGAACGAATCACTCACTAGATTGAATCACCTAGCTCTACCATCTGGGGTGTGACAGTAAAGAACACCAGCCAGCTTTACATCCATTGTATATTTAGCAGTTGATAATCAGTTTCACCAAAATAGAAACACATCTATTAAGTGTCTAATTGTGTACATGATTTGAAAACATTCAGAATATGTAGGCTAAATATTAAAATAAACACACGCTTGTTAAGGTTTCATGAAACAGGTGAGATCTATTATTATAGAAAGAGTGGAGGTTTACTGTGCATTAATTACCAGGTTACCGAGCTCTTGGCATATCTGGTAGGAATGTTAATAGTAGTTTCTCATCAAGTTCTCGGCTAGGTATGATGGCACTTGCTTGTGTTTGTAGTACCCTGGGAAACCAAGGCAAGAAGATCACAAGTTCAAGCCCAGACTGGGAAACTCAATAAGACCTTGTCTCAAAAAATAAAATAAAATAAAATTTTAAAAGCCACTTTATCTCCTTGAGCAGAAATATGGTTATATGAAGCTGTTTGGTTATGATAAAAGCTTTTTGAAAAGTTTGAAATCTCCATAAGTTGACTCACAATGTCTTCCTATTGTGTGTGGTTTTTTTTGTAATAAAGTCACAGATAAAGGAATCTATCTTCTGGCACTGACTGACAACAGACTTAGATGCGTACTGTACAAGTACTATAGATAAAGACTAGAGTATTATTTTAAAATAATTTTTAAATTAGCCAGATGTGGTGCATATCTATAATCTTAGTATACAGGAGGCGGAGGCCACAAGTTCAAGGCCAGCCAGGGCTACATAGTGAGTTTAAGGCCAGTCTGATATGTATGTATATAGCAAGACCTTGCCTCAAAAAAATTTTTTTAAAAGCAATTTTATGCTGCAGTAGTTCTAAATATACCTATTTTAGTTAGCTATAAAAAAGCAAGGGGCGGAAAGATAATGAACATTTATCAAGTGCCAGTGTTGTGCATCAGGCACTCATGAACTCAGTCATATATATCATTACTAAAGTTCACAGGACCTTGTAATAGGTGAGATCTTCAAAGCGAGGCTCTTATGCTGAGATGGCAGAGGTAGGATGAACACATGCGTGTTAGTTTATGAGTTCATGAAATCACTTAGTCAAAAAGACAAACCAAAACACTTCAAAATACGGTTGGATTAATGGAAATGAGGCAGATTTCTTTCAGTTTAGAAACAATTTATATCTGCAGGAGTAAAACCTTAATGAAAGGTACTACAGAAAGATGTTTGTATCCCCTAAGTTCATTGACTTTCAATTCATTGTGGATGATGATCAGTTCTGATGATTGGGACAGAAGAAGGAGGTGCAACAGGATATTTTGCATTAATAACATGTAAATTACATGTAATAATTTTCTTGAGTCCTATCATTTTTTACAAATTATAAGATCAATATTAAAGTTTTTTTAGTCTGTAAGATGCAAATGTTATCACTGTTCTATCTAGCTGGTAGATACTGTAAAGCTATTAAAGAATCTTATAAAATATTTAGGAAGATTGCTATAAAATAAAAAGTTTATTATTTCTGACCCCATCTGTGTTCCTCTGGCTGTTCATACCTCATTTACTGCTTCATCATTTTGCATCCTAATAATTTCCCTATTGTCTCTCCCAGAAGGTGAGTTCTTTCAAGACAGGGTCCATCTCTCACTGTGGTATCCATAGTATCCTGGATAGTACCTGAAACATAGACAGTGTTCAGTCAATATTTATTAAATAAACCATAATTAGGTTCACCTTTCTGATCCCCTGTTTTCCCCCCAAAATTAGAAAACAGTAATATTTTCATAGAATCAGGAATGTATGAGACTTGCTTACATAGCGTTGACCAAAAATGTGTCCCAGCATAAAAGGTCACTATGGTCATTAGTAAAGCAGTAATTATTTTACACAACATAAAATAATGGTTAACATCTTTTTAAAATACAACTAATACACTTAGGAAAAGAAAAGCAGGGGTTTTGAGGTAATGTATAGCAGCATCCTTGGGCTTTCAGGGTTGAAGGAAAAGCAGGATGATACAGCAGAGATGAGAACAATCACTAGGTGGCTCTCTTTCCCGCGAGTGGGCGGCGCGTCCCTCGTTGCCAGGCGGGGCAACTGAGGCCCTTGTACTGCCGCAATGACCGCGTGTCATAGCGCATCATACTAGGCGCTAGCTTGTAGCAGGAGGGCAACAGTTCCTTTTCTGTTTCGTTAATGATCACCTGTCCTTGGCATTTATTTCAAAGTAGATTGTACGTGATGTTCCAAATAACACAGTTTCGCTCTTTAATAGGTGCGGTCTCTGAAAAGGATCTTGAAAGCACCTCTTCGGCTAGCATAGAATGACAGCAAGAATAAGGTGCCCAAACCAAAATAGACCAATCGAGAAATGTGATTTTAATTATCAGTGAGGGCTGCATTTCTGAAGGATCTTATTAAGCATTTGCTAATCCTTATTTTGGAATAGCTGCTTACGCGATTCCATAAGTCAAATTCATAAAATGCTAAATAATTCCTTCAAACCACTAAAATGACTTTGCCTACAGTTTCTCGTATATCCTATAATATCATTGATCCCATTCTTTATTCCTGCGTTTTAGCCCCAAACCTGACACAAAACGTGAATAGACATTCGAAAATATTTATTAAGAAAGGAAAATTCTTTTCCTAGGCTTTCACTGGACTTTCGTCCTAACATGTGTAGGTTCTTCTTAATATTAATCCGTGTTTCCTCCCTGACTCCAAAAATAGTGACCAACTGTGAAACACAGCAGCCTCCTCAGAGAGGAAGAAGGTTGCCGAGGGAAGAATTCAGAGGTCTGCCTTTAACGAGCAAGGTCTCCACCGTGGTGGGGTGGGGTGTCTCTACAAGCTCCTCCGCTCGTCCTGGATTCTGAGTGCTCCAAACCCACTCGTGAGCCTTCTACCAGGGGTCTCCATCCTCACCTCTCCCGGCAGCTCCTGGAAGCTCAGTCGAGGAGGGGTGTGGGGGGTGGAGCAGGGGGACCGGGAAGGGGTCGACTCGCCAGGGGAAGTCGGACGTCCTTGTCGGCGGGAGGGCTTTCTGCTGTCGTGTGCCGCTCTCCTCCCTCAGGGACCCCGTCCGGTTGGGATCCCGCCTCCCCGAGCCCGAGGCAGTTGCGGGGAAACCCCTCGCCCTTCCTCGCAGCCGGGCGCCGCGCCTCGCCCTCGCCTTCCCGCTCCAGCCCACCACCCGCCAGCCTTGAGGCCCCGCGTCTTCTTCATAAGCCCGGCCCTCTCCACACCTGGCTCTGAGCGGAAACTATGGAGGTGGTTCCTGCCCGCGGGCGGGTGGAAATGCCCACGGTGAATGCCTCAGGGTCTCCCCGAAATTTGCTGCGGGAAGGGGGAAGGGCAGAAGAAATGGATTTCACTGCCTGGGAGAATCACGATTCCCAAACTAGGGGAGGTGTTGAGACGGATGGGAAGCTAAGGGGGAATCCAGGGAAATCCATTAGCCAAGGGGAGGGTCACCCAAGCTGCACACACCGGTTACTATGACAATACAACCGCAGCTCAAGTTGCCATGGCAGCTACATATCCAATCCGATTGGTTTCCTTTCTTTTCCTCCTGGGCTCCACCCTATTCCCTCCAAAAGTATCCCCAGCGTGCATGGGGAGGGCACCCGTGGAGAACGAGGCCTTCGCATCACTCTTCAGTGGGCGAGGGAAGACAAGAATCAAGGGACTGGCGGGTGGAACTATAGAAGGAAGGGGTGGTGTTTCCGGTGGGGAAGAGTGGAGAAGTGGAAGGCGGAAGAGAAAAAGTGGGTGGGAGGGGTAAACAAGGGGGGAAGACTTTAAGTGTAACTCCCGGTTGATTTGGACTCGATGTTCCTGGTGAGGCTTGGGTTACCCCCTCGCGCTGGAGGAGGAGAGGGGCGGATCGGCAGGAAGCAGCCAAGCGCAACCACAAGGGTTCTCAGCATCCGCCTATGTGCCACACACTCAGTTGACTCGCAGGGGGACCTTTGCGGAGAGGCGGAAATCACCCGGAGGGACCGGCGCGCTTGAAATCTCGCGAGAAAGACCTCTCCCACTTCCTTCCTCTGATTCTCCCTCCTCTTTCCACCGCCCCCTCCCTTCTCCCTCCCCCCTTCCCCCTCCCGGGTCGGAGTGTCCCTGCGCCCCAAGAGCCAGCAGCAGCTAGAGCAGCTTTCCTCGCTCCCTCCCCCTCGCCTCACTCGTCGCCCCCCCTGCCCCGCCGAACGAGGAGGAGCCGGAGGAGAGGAAGATGGCGGCGGCCGCCAGCACCCGCGGTGCCGCGGGGCCGCTCCGAGGAGCCTAAGAGACCCACGGAGGCTTCGCGGGGAGACGCGGCGGCGGAGGATGAGCCTGCAGAGCGCGCAGTATCTCCGGTGAGTGCCGAGGCCGGCCTGGGACGTGGCGGCGGCGGGCGAAGGGCTGGGGCTCGGAGCGGCAGACCTGGAGGTGGTACGTCCGGAGCGGTGGGGGAGTCGCTGTGTCCTCTCCTTCCTGGGCAGGCAGGCAGGGGCTGCGAGGGGATCGGCGGGGCGGGGTGGTCACGCACTCGCCTGCATGGGTGCTTCGCACCCGCCGGCTGGCCGAACTCCACAGTAGCCGGCCGGTCCCGGTGCGGGAAGGAGGTTAGGGAAGCGTGAGAATGTGTGTGTGCGCGCGCCCGGAGTCTCCGGCTCGCCTGCGAGGGCTGGAAAGAGGCGCCCGGGGAGGCGGCGGCGGCGACCCCGAGCGGAGGTGGGTGTGGAGGAGTCTGATCCCCGCGGTGGGGGCAACGTGTGGTGTGGCATTGGCTGCAACGC
>RJWT010030346.1:0-14587 GCA_004365215.1 Cuniculus paca | reverse complement strand
TTGTTAAATGGCTGTAGAATTTAAAACTGAATCCTGCATTTGCTTTTAATAAATTTATACTATTTTGATATCAGATTGCAAAGAATGCAATGATCTAATTATCATTTTGTTAGTTTTCAAACAGTTGCTCAAATAAAAAGCAACTATAATTATATAAAGGCAAGTATATACATATCCATGCAACATGAAAGTTGTTTTAGATACTTATCTATAAATTTTCATCACAACTTATACAAAATTTGATGCAATCACGGAAAGTGTGCATTTTTTCATAAAATCATAACATCCAATGAAAATTTCTGATTATTACTCCGTATTTAAGAGCTATACAGCATGACAGCAGATTTCCACTTAGAAGAACAGCACACTTTTTAAAAAACCATTATAAATTTTACATCTTTCATAATATTTTTATGGATAAGGTAACTTTTCATGAGCTTTGCTTTGAGGAACAGAAATCCATTTGTATACAATGATGTAAAATCTTTTCTATTATCTCTTCCTCTTTCTTTCCTTTTCTTCCTCTATTTTTCTTCTCCTTCTTATTCTAGTCTCATTGTGTCTCTGTTAAGGAAAAAGGAAAGTCAATGCAGTGTGTCTTTTTTCCTAGAATTTTTCTCATGATCCATAAAAAGCATATTTTATGATTTATATCCTAAACATATCTTTTGAAGAAATAAACTTTACAGATAAAATAGAATAAAATTTATTAATTAATAATATGAACTTTCCTAGTATTGGTTTTCTACATTAAATAAAAACGAATTCATAATGTATCAAAATATGTCTGACCACAAAGAGTAGACATTTTAGAGTATTAAATATATTATAAATTAACATTTTCATTTTGGGATTGAATATTTTTTGTTGCATGGTATGTATTCTTAGAGACTAATATATTTTAGTCTTTAGTAATGTAATGTCCTTAATTGAGTTTTACAAAGTTCCTGAAATGCAAATATTTCTCATTTATTTGAAATTTCCTAGCATCTTCTCTGACACAACTTTAAGGCACCATTTGTTTGCCCCTGCATTACATCTGTTTAGATTCTTCCTTGCTTAGCTAACGTCTATCAGAGTTGTAGAGATTTCTGAGCTTTTAATTACAATAGCGCACAAATGAATATTTTATATATAGTAGTTGCCCAAACTATAAATGGGTAAGTAAATAAATGAAGATGTGGTATTTTGTACTTATTAGTACCTGAATATTATTAGTACAAAGAATAAGAAATGTTTTCTATAATTTTCCAGAAAACTGTAGCAGAAATAATACTTTGCAAGTGAAACAGACTTTTACAATTAAAGAGTCAGGATATCAACTGTGCTTCAATTTCATTATTTTTTAGTAGATTTTTTTACTTTAAATGTCATAGAATTTTATCTTGTTTTGTAAGAATATGACCAATTTTAACATTGTAAGTGGAACCACTTTTAATATAACATCTACTTGCCAGTAGTTACATTTATTCTCTTGAGTTTCTCTTCTCTTTTTTAAAAAAATGAATGTGCGAATCATATATTTTCTTAAGAATTGAAATTTTCAACACTGAAATTGTGCATGTAATTCTAAATGAGATTGTTCCTAAAGTATACTCAATTGAAGTTTAAATCAAATGCACTCTGTTGGGTGTATAATATTACTACCCCTTAGAGTAGAATATGAAATATGTGAACCATTATGTGACTTAAACAGTATGAAACTCAAACAATTCCACAGAAATCGGTTAGTAAAATAATCATAGATTTCACTCATGTAATGAATTTAAAAATTCAATTTGATACTAAGCAAAACTTATAATATTTGGAAGCTTAAATAATTTTATGACCATAAATGGACTCATGTGTGTAATACTGACAAGGTGCTATTTTTAATCTAAACATTTTACATCTCCAGATTGGAAATATCCATTAGTAGAACAATTACTTTTCTCTGTCTCATCCCTATGCGGAACTAGTACAAATATCCTGGTGATACAGTTATAAACTTGTGAAATATGGTCCATTATTTGAAGTCATACCCTCAGGTGAAATCCAAGTTTTTGTGTTATAAATATGTGTAAAAAGTGCAAGTATAAGAGAATAGCAGTATGAAAAATTGATACATAGTGTTAGACAAGAAAAGCTATGATTTTCGGTCTTTGACCACTTCACTAATTGACAGATATTTTGTTATGTTGTCTAAATTGTTGTTTTATTATGTTAAACTTATTATAGAAATATTGAATGACTACATAAAAATCTGTTTAACATATTCCTGCTGGCTTGAATTACCAGTTGTACAAATATGCCTGTTTCATTTGGTGGTTTGTACTATTGGTGGTGAAAACAGATCTATTCGCTTTTATCAGTTTTTTAACTAATACAGTTATTAAAATTCTACAAATAGACCAAATCTAGTTAGTTGATGGAATGTGAAAAATTATTTCCAAAATATAACAATTGTGAATTTATATTATTTATACTATTCATAACAATTAAAATAATCATTATAATAGCCAACAAGTTCATTTCATTAAATTAAGACATTTACTTTTATTTGTAAAAAGTTTATTAATAAAGAAGTCTGAATTTCAACATGGAAGTCCTTCAAGTACCTTATTGCTTGTGCATACAATACACATCTACAACTGCTGTACCACAAATTATCTGTATTACAATTTTTATATACTACTTTAATGTTTTCTTTAAGAAACTGTCATATGATGATTGCTGATCTGCTAAATCAATACATTTCTTTGCATCAGAGTAATCAAAGATGCCCTGAAAAGCAATACAAGCTGCAGATACCACAGACTTACATGAAACACAAGTGATTCAAGTCAGCAGGAACAATGAAATCCAAGTCAGAGCTGCCCAGCAGTGAGGTTATGCATGCTTTTTCTTAATTTGGGGTGATTAAATAGAACTACCTAGTCCATTGTTTTAAGCTGTCAAAAAACTATATACTCTTTTGTACTTTATTTTGAATGCGACTAAAACAATTTTAATAGCTCTTTATAAAATAAGCCAGCCTAATGAGAATGTTTTACAACTCATCTGTGTATGCACGAAAATATTAGTTGATTCTTCACTAGTTATGAATTAAATTTCATAAAATGTAGCGTAAGATTTAGGTGCAATTATGTTTATTTAAATAATCAAAAATGAAATATTGGCAGAGATCATCTATAACAATGGCAATTGTCAAGTGAATTTAAAAATATCAAATAGCTTATTCTATCACATAGAGAATGTAATTATGCATCTCTCTTAACAAATATACTTCCTAACAATTATTTTTGTTGATTTTGCAACATGTCCTGTATTTTTAGGATTTTAGTAGGTGTCATTTAAATAATAATATTGTATGTCATATTGAAACTCATGCTCTGTGCTGATAATAATACTGAAATTATTTTGGTACCCTCCCATTTAAAAAATAGTTGTTAGTAGTTCATAATAAAAAATTATTTCTCAGATTTTGGCTAAGATCAAGTGCATTATAAAATACTGAAGCAAATAATTTATGCACAATATTCTTTAAAACTACCTCACAAAAGTCAATATATACCTCTTCTCCCCAAATTACCAATATCATTTAAGATATTTGAATAATTGATGTACCACAACTATATATTTTCTTCTATATTTAAATGAATGTTTCACTGACATTGCCATACTTTTCTATTTATTTATCTTTTAAAATATATTGAAATATCCCTATCAATGGATTTTAGATTACTATAAACAATATTAGTAGCACCATTGCTCTTCCATGTTATCTCAAAAATGTTTAACATATTAAGTATAAAATACCTCCTGTTTACTATAGCTAAGTTCCTTTAGCAGGTAAAGCAGTTAGTTTTATGTATGTTTTTTATGTAACACAAATTAAATATTCCAAAGTAAAACATAAAATAGTGTAGATGAAGAGATGAGATGTAGAGATCAAAAATAATAGTACAGGACCAGGGACTTAGCCCAGCAGATCAAGTGCTTGTCTGGTAAGCTCAGGGTTGTGAGTCCAATCCCCAGTACCAAAAAAAAAATTAAAAAAATAAAAATAAGCTTTAAAAAAAATAGTACAATCTAAACAGAAATAAACATTATTCTCTTAAAGCCTACAAAATATTAAAGAATATTTCAAATCAAACAAGTTTTATTTTCCTAAATGATAATATTGAAAAATGTACAATAATAAATATGTTCTTTAAAATTTATAGAAACAAAAGGGAACTTTTCACAGATGGTCAATATTATAAAATTAATTCTTTCATTTCCTGAAAAGAATTGAAAATGTCACTTGAATTTATCTGCATAAAATATAATTAGCAGTATAATATTTCAAATAATCAACTTGAGTCTCTAAATTAAGCAAAAAATTATTTACTATTAGAGTCAGGGGTCAAGTTTTTTTACCAATATGGTTAAAGAATTTCATTGAATTACACGCTATTTTTATTTATCACACATATAAATGATTTTGTTATTTTCATGTTCATATGTATAGCATGTATGAATATCTGCCCATAAATGTAAATACATTATTATTATTAAATAATCCCTAAAAGCTGATAAAATATGCATAAAATGCATAAAAAAGCTGAAGTCCCCACACATGTAGTTAAAATGTGGAAAATATAATATTTGTGAATTAAATGACAAGGTTTTAACAGAAAGCAAGAACTTTTACTAACTGAATTTTAATGAATGCTAATAAAATTTGTTGCCTAATCCTAACATATGCCTCTGAAGCCTAATTTTTCAGATGCACAAAATGTTGTTTTATTAATAATTAATTTAATTGCAACTTTGCATAAAATTTTTGTATTTTATTCTATTTCACATTTGCTTTAGTGAATTTTTTAGTTTGGTATCACAAATCTTATTAAAGTAGTTATTTTTTTAAATTCATAATTCATATTTAATTTCTGGCATATTTAATTTATTCTACTTATCTTATTTTGAAGAAAAACTATAAACATCACATCTCCATTCATTTACTTGGCACTTTCATTCCTTATATATAAATAAAAAGTGAATAGTGAATTTTTTTTGTTAATGAAAATCTTTAGAACTTCAATGATTTCATCTGATAGATGTGTAAATACAAAAGAAAACCAAATAGTTAAGTTATGGTTTATATCTAAATGCTCTCCTACCCTCAAATTCTCATCTGCTCATATGAGGGATTTTGAAATGAGACTGGAGTATGGGGAGTTATGATTGACTTGCTGTTAGTGGATGAAATCTTCAGAAGAAGCAGGTCACTGGAGCATGACCTGGAAGGGGTTAAGCGGAAGTTGAAAAGAAAAAAACCGTTCTGTTCAATGAGGTTGCGCCACCAGTAAAAGCTACTCTCCACTTCTGCTCTTTATTACATTTCTGAATCGAGCCTGCTGGAGCATGCTACCCCCATTCACGGCTTGTCCTTCCCAACCTGGTTTCCCAGCCCTCATGTCGGTCTTCTATGAATAAACTGTCACATGACCAAAAATATACCTTAATGCACTAATTCTTCAGACATCCTTCAATTTAGTCAAGTTGACAGCTGATAATTATCTATCACAGTTTACCACAATTTCAGATAAATTTAGAAAAAAATAGTGTTTTTAAAGACTTTGTAAATGTTTGCATTATGGAAAGAATAGCATAAGCTAATATCGGGAAGAAGTTAACTTGAGTCTAGACTATTTGAACTCTAGAAGTAAATTGTATAACTGCTACCTGAAATTTTAACCCAGTAAGTTTTATACTACTTTTTAATGAAATGCAATATATTTGAATGGCATACTACTAAGCGAACTCACTGCAAATAATTAAGATGTACTCAAAAAATGAAACCTCATACTAAAATTAATAATAAAATGTGTTTAACTCCCTCTTGAAACTCTGCAATATTTAAATTCTAAGCTGGAAGATTGAATATCTTTGGATACCTATTGTTAATTTCCCAGACATATAATTATTTCTACATCAATTTTTTTTTAAAAAAACAGAGGGTCTTTGAGCCTAAATGTAGATAATTCTAACAATTGATTAATTAATTACAATATTAAGCTGGAAAAAATCTTGCTTACATTGTATTACACATTTTGATTCACACAATTATAATTGATGCATAAAAATTATAATTTATTATGGAAGATAGTGTGATATTTTGAAACATATGTACAATATGTAATGATCAACTCTGAGTAATATATCTGGCAACTCAAATATTTAATTTTAATATAAGGCTCTTCAGGTTGGTCCATGTTGCCTCAAATGACAGGATTTCATTTTTATGACTGATGTATACATATAGATGATATAGATATAGGTATATAGATGTACATATACATGTTACATGTTCCATTTTCTTTGTCCATTCATCAGTCAATAAACACCTAGGTTGATTCCAAATCTTGGTAACTGTAAATAGTGCTGTAGTAAACAAACATGTAAGTATAGAATCCTCTTTCGCAGACTGAATTGCTTCTCTTCAGACCTACATGAAGGACTAGGATTTCTGAATCCTATGGAAGCTGCATTTTCATTTCTTTGAGGAAATTCAACACTGTTTTATGTAACAACTATTATAATTTACATTTGCACAGCATATAAATTTTCTGTTTATCTTCATTCTCACAAGAATATTTAGATAATACTCTGGTTTCTCTTCCGATCGTATAAATCTTTTGCCTTTTACTAAAGAATATTTAGATAATAATTACTATAACTGGGGTGAGATAATACCTCAACATAGTTTTCATTAGCATTTTCATTGTTCAACATTATTTTGTAGACTTGATGGTTATTTCTGTGTCTTCCTTTGATAAATGCCTATTTAGACCATTTATCATTTTAAAATAAAATTATTTAGTTTTTGTTAAAGTTGAATTGTTAAGCTTCTTGTATATTCCTGATATTAATCTTTGTTAGATTAATAGTTTGCAAATGTTTCCTATTGTGTAGGTTGTTACTTTCCTCTGCTTAATAGTCTTTTTTACTGTGTGGAAAAATTTTATCAATGTATACTTTTTTATGAAAAATGTTTAATTTTGACAAATAACAGACAAATGTATTCCACTGGCAAGTTGAAATTCACTTATTTTTCTATTACATATTTTGGAGAAAGTGTTATTCAATGTAAGAAGATAATTTTGAAAGCAAGTGTATAATATAATAGTAAATAGAAATCAAAATCATGGGCTAACATGAGTATACAAAAGTATTTCATCGTAGAGACTTTTGTATTTTTATATAAATGATAATATCATAAGAATACTGTGCAAGATACAGTAAAAATTAAGGAAAGAAAAAAGGATGCAAAAGAAATTGTTTATTTAAATGATCTTGAACTATTCAGATACAACCGTCAAATCATTTAGAAAAGAATAAAATGATTCAAACAAATAGTTTTTGAGCGAAATAGCATATTCTGAAACGAGTTGCAGTGACAGAAAAAAAACTAGTACAAGCTCTAACTACAAACAATCAAAACATGTTAGAACGAAGTAATTTGAATAGTTTTAATTATTCACATTTTCCTGTTGTGTTTACTATTTTATGCTATCTTTATTCTTTTTATATTTATTTGATTTACTTACTATAAGCATGAAAAACCTGTTGTCCTACTTATCAGACTAATGAAAGTCATCTGTGATTTTGGGGACAAAATGGGAGAGGTTTATTATTATCTCTTGTTCAAGCACTTTCACCTCCCTTGGCACTTGATTCATTAGATACCTGTATGGCCTTGAAAATTACTTTCAAATCTTTCAAAGTTAATTGAGCTCTGACCTAAAGTCCCAAGCATCTGTACTTTTCTCCTTTCCTGAAATAAAATATAAAACAGTAAATCAAATCGTCTCCTACATTGTCAATAAGCTTTGAAATTTGCTATACAAGTATCACACTGTACATTAGGATAAAATTACATTTCCTTGATGGAAAACATATTTTTATTTTAGTGAAGATAAAATATATTTTTATTTAAAAAGATGAAATCATAAGACAACAACTGAGAAAAACATAGAATATGACAATTACAAAAAGATGTAAGCTATTTCTTCAGAGAATAAATAGATACCTTTTCAGATAAAATAGTTAGAGAAGTAGAAAAGTGTCAGGTATACAAAAGTGAAAGGAGAGTAAAGAACAAAGTACTAAGTGAATAAAATGTATTTTGCAACTTTATACAAATAAATTAGAAATTAAAGAAAGATCAGTGATAGTCATAAATGAACAATGTTACTAAAGAAAAAAATAACTTAAAAAATCTAAACATAAATATCAATACCAAAACATAAATATTATCAACAATAGGTTGTCAAACAACATCACTCTCGGCTTAAAAAAGAGGACATGACTAAGGCTTGAAAACGTTAATGAAAATTATGATATAAGAAAATTCACTGAGATATGTCAAATTATTTTGGCTTTAAAAGAAAATAATGAGACCTCTGCAAGTATACCACATGTATGTGTAATGAAAGAATCTAATCAATAAATGAATGTAATATAATAAATAATTAATATAATATAGTAATATAATATAATAAAGGAAAATAATTGATATTATTTCAGTGAAATGGTAATATGATAATCTAATAATGATCTATTTGTAAACTGATTATAATTTTTTTCTGTTAGGATGATGCAAAAATTAAAAATGTTATAATTTAACAATATTAAACACAGTAGAGTTAAGCTGATAAAATCATGTAAGAAAAATGAACATAACAATATCATATGCAAAATATTTTATTATTTACTAGTGGTATACATGTTTCTATTGTAAACTAATGATAACAACTGAAACTTTCATATAATGTAGAAAATTCATATAATGTAAACTGGTCTAGATGTAAAGCCTTTATGCATAAAACTTCTGGAATATAATATACTAAATTTAAGAGAATTAAAATATGACATAGCTGTTACAAAGTATTAGAAAGTAGTCAGGACTTTTGTAATGAACAATTTTTAAATGTTTCTAAGTGTCAATGAAATTAAAAAAGATTAATTACATGGTTATAAATAAGAATTTAAACTCATGTATGTATCACTCTGAAAAGTTCTAAAAATCAAATACTAAAGAGAGATTTTAACAATCTAGAAAGATTTATTGAAATAATATGAGAAGTAAATAAAGTATTCAAAAGTTTTAAAGAAAATGCTAATAAAAAGTTTTTTAAAATTATTGAAAATGTAGGAGGAGCTATTCTTAAAATACATTTCTTTGAATTTTAAGTTGTATAACTAAAGCACTGTACTTATAGTAGACGAGTTAGTGGAACACAAAGGCTAAAAAAAAGTAAAATATATGCAACATTATATCCTACTGAAGTGCTACTAATAACTGATTAATAAAGATTGATAAATTTTAATTTAAATTCAGGAAACCAGAAATTTAAACTGTAGAGATACCTTAAAAACTTAGGGTAAATCATTAAATGATTTAAATATTGAATATTACACTAAGACCTGAAAAATATTGTATTAGCAAAGAACAATGCGTTAAGACCTTCAAAAATTAAAGAAATCCAGTTGGCTTGAAATAAAGAATGTTTATTTTTATGTACATTAAACCTAAACAGACTATGAAACAAACAAAACTTTAAAAAAGTGTCAAAAGGCACATTACAAAAACTAAAAAAATTATGACACATAAAGAAGAGTAAAAGATAATTGCCTTAATATCTGAAAACATCCTAATGTCAGTATGAAAAATGTTTACAATCTTGAAGTGAAATTAATATAAACTATGAGGGGAAGAAGTAAAATATAAATGTCTCTTAAACATGAAAAATGTTACATTGATAAGTGAAAAGAAAGTTTGTATTCACAAATATGAAAACAGTATTTCATCTTTAAGATTTTCAAATATTAAATGGTTGATAAATCACTTGTAGTAGGTTTCATGTAACATCATTTAACACTCTTCAATATTAGTGAGAAGAAAGAAATTACACATGGGTATGGAAAATTTTGGAAATATTTATCAAATTTGTAAATATAACTAGATAATTTTGTTACTAAAATGATTCTTCAGTTAAAACTACTACATGGGACATGACATTTGATTAGAGCTATATTGACAGAGAATTCTCCATAGGTCTTTGTAATTACTGCAGACCCATGAGCACAGGCGATAGAAGCTTTTTGGTCTAAATTGTCTCTTCTAGAAAGTGTGTTTATTTGTATATTCTTGGAAAATAGAGATGAGATCTTTTAAAGAAAAGGTCATTTTGTTAAGAAGTCAATAATATCATCTTAGTGTTGGAGGGCAAGATTTCTAGTAGAGGACTGAAACACTAGATAATATTGAACCTTATATATACTATGCTTCATCCTGCATATTCCTGTCGATGATAGAGCTTAATTTATACATTAAAACATTAGAAGGCTAACAGCAATAAACAATAAGATAATTGAAATGTTATTATTATTAACAACAACAAAAATTTTGTGAATGTGCACTCTCTCAAAATATGTTATTGGACTGAATGCATACTTCCTGTGATGATAGGAGATGCTACAATGGTTGCACAAAGAGATAAATTGAGATGAATGATCTAAGCACTGTAAGTCAGTCATAGTATTAGATGACTATGATCCTTCTGATGTTAGGGCAAAAGGTGAATCATCTGCTTTGGTTGAATTTGATTATCAATCCATAATTATTCAAACGGACAGTATATATAGAGTGGATATATTACAGTAAAAGACAAATTGCCATAAATCTCCCTCAAAATGATCTCCCTCCTTTAAACATCTTTTCCCATTGTTCTTGCCACCTTCTGAAGCAGTTCTATAAACAGTTCCTGCCAGTAATTGCAATGTTTGGCTCCAAAGATGTCACTAATTGTTTCAAAGTGTTTATTTTTAATAGCCATTGTGATTCTTGGGAAGAGTCAGAAGTCACATTGATGCAAGATGGAGTGAATAAAGTGAATGAGGACACACCATGATGATTTTATGACTCTGCCTTTCTGTGCCATGGTAGCATTCACCAATTTGTGATTATACATCTTAATGACAATCTCAAAAGAGGACTTTTAGAACTGTTTCAGGAAATAACAAGAACAATGAAATAAGTGTGATTGAACAAAAAGGGTGCATTTTGAGGGTTATTAATGATGACATGTCTATTGCATTAATGATATTTTACTCACATATTCATACATATATTTCATCAACTTTTGTATGCATGCATTGATTGCATTAATGTGATCCAGTATAAATTTTGTATCCATGCATTTAGCATGAATTGGTTATTCAAACCAGTATTAATCCAATTCATTATCTATCTTTGTCTTTAACTGAGGTTTCTTATATGCTTTACCAGGATCTACAAAATTGTGGCATGATAAATGACAAATCAGGAAGTAGGGTAAAGTGAATTTGAAAGTAGCGGAATGGTCAATGAATTGTTTGCAATGTGAAATTGTGTATAGACCTAAATATCCAGCACTAGGTATAGAATAAATAAATTAAGATATGTCCAAAATTTTAATAATGTTGCAAAGAAAGATAGATCTATATTTGTTGATAATGAACTATACATATCATATAACAGGTTTTCTTTATAGTTTGTTTTAGACAGGGTCTTATTATGTACTGTGGGAGAGTCTTGAACTCACTATGTTGCTGGTATGAAATCTGTGATTCTCCTCCATCAACTTCAAGAGAGCTGGAATTACAGGGATACCCCACTCTACTCAGGTCCCAGATACATATTTCTATTTTGAAAAGTAATGCAAAACATGTATAAACTTTGATGCAATGTATGTAAATGGGAAAAGAGTGAAATATACATGTAGTAAAAACAAGTAAAAATTTCTATTATATTTTCCTTTCAGGAAGGAAACTAGGTGATCATTTGTTACTTTTAAATATTATACAGTGTTTATTTAAACCAATCCAAAGTAGTAAATAAATAAATACTGAGTTTACATGTCTATATCTGGCAACTTTCCCATTGCTGGAATAAGATAACCAACATCTATTAACTAAAAGAGGGATGACTTGATTTGTCTCCATTTCCTAGGACTCAGTACATGACTGTCTGGCTCCAAAGTAGGAACATCATAGTGGACAAGCATAACTGAGCAATTCATGATGGTCAGGAAGAAATTTCAGAGGAAGAGTGCCAAAGAAAAAAGGAAAAGAAATCAGATACACATTCCATGACTCCACGTCACCCAAGAATGTGCTTTACTAATCTGCTAGGTGCCTCCCAACCTTATCAAGTCGACCATCACACTTAACATATTAGAATAATACCAACTATTCAATTATTAAGTTTAACCATCACATTTAATATATCAGAATAATAACAATTATGTGTCTTTTTTACTTCATACTCTTAGTTATATTAAAAAATATGCATAATACTGAATATGTGTTTGTATCATAATATATATATATATATATATATATATATGTATATATACATACCTCAGTTCATGAATGCTTTTGTTGGTGAACAATTTGAATCACCATCAAAACTGTTGGGCAAAATTTTGACTTCATTTGCAAACTCTACATTGAGTGACAAATATGACCATGCCCATCTTTCCTGCTCAGACAAAAGCATGGTCAGCATTTTCAAAATTGCAAAACAAATTAAGTTCAATCAAGATTATATATATAGTCTTTTGTGGGAAATTTTATCTATTAGGAATATAGGATACATTTACATTTATCAACATACTCAAACCCCATGATATATTTAATAGTGCCTATCATAAATTCACAAACAAATATTTAAAGTACTTTTACTGTTAACATTATGCTGGACTAGTTTGAATACAAGCATAGTTTAGATAAAATATATCATTGACAAGGATAATGCTGAGCCAACACAGAAACCTAACCCATCTTATTGTAAATAATACAATAGAATAATGAGCAACACACAAGACTTATTTATCATATAAGTGATCAAGTATAATAATACCATTTCAAGAACTAAAGAAGTTTAGTACATGTTAGAAAATCAGATTTTGATAACATTTGTAGGTGAGTAAAATGAGTAAATAACTTGAATAGGTTTTGAAGACAAAGCTGATATATTTATAAGGAGATGTGAGATGACTGCAGTTTCCATGCAAGGATGTCTCACTGTGTAATTCAGTTTGTTGGATGGAGGAGGAACTAAAGAGGAAGACAATAGATGTAAAAAGAAAAGTTGAGAGGCAATTTGATGGTTAACCGTGAGCAAAATAATGATATATGACTTGTTTCTATGAAAAAAAGCCAAAATGGCTTTGTCATACAAATTAAAAAGAACTAAAATCAAAAACAAAAACAAACCAAAAAATAAAACATTATTCAGGTTTTGAATCATGAAAATTTAAGTTAGAAAAAAACACAAGGAACGACTGACAATAGGGGTTGTTTCAAGTTATTTTCAGGAAGTAATTTTTTTTCACCCAAACCTCAGCACATCCATGTAACAGTGTACAACACAGAACTCTTTCTTTGCACAAGGTGAAAGAAAAGGTTTATTTATTCAATTTTACTAGATACTTCTAGACAGTATGAACATTATTTTAATGTGTGAAAGATTTCAGTATTACATTTTAAGAAAGCAAATTGTTGAATTTGTCTAGTGTGTGGTTATTTATTTATTTATTTTTGATACCAAGAATCAAACATAGGACCTTGTGCTTGTCAGATATCTCAGTTACTTTTCTCTCATTGCTGAGACAAAATACCTAACACCCCAAATTAAGGAAGAAAAGGTTTATTTAGCTTACAGTTTGTGGAAGTTTTATTCCATAATCATCTGGCTCCAAGGCAAGGTGTCATGGCACCAGGGCAACACTTCTAGGCAGCAGCCAGCAAAAGCAGCCAAAACAAAACGGAGGAGTAAACCTCTTTTTCTCCCTTATATTGTACACAGGCTACCCTTCCTCCAGCGTGGGTGTAGTATACACACAACCTCCATGCCCTCCTCTTGCACAGGATGAAGATATTTAAAAAGTAAGGATTCTGGCTCCCTGCTGAGTCTCTGTTTAAATTTCTAAACTTTTTGAATTGACACAATGTGTCAGCCATAACACCAGGCAGACACTTGTTCCACTGAGCTATATTCCCAGTCCTGTATAGTGTTTTATACATTTGATTAGAAAAGATCATGGTTCACTAAGAAACATTATGTAACCAACAATTTAATCAGAGTGACAGGAATAATTTTAGATGTAGATATATGAGGTAATATGATTCTAAGCTCACTCTTTATGTAATTAAGACTTGAAACTGAAATGAAAGAGTCAACCTAAGGTAATGAAAATTATTCTGAATAAATACAGAATCATTGCCTGGTAGTCATATTACTCAGAAAACAAAAACAAAAAATTCCCAACATTTTTTTAAGAGAAGACAAATAACCAACAAATATTTCATCTTGTCAAGAGAAATAAAGTCTTATGGGGATTTAGTTCAGTGGCACAAAAGCCTGCCTGGCAAGCATAAGGTTATGAGTTCAATCCTCAAAAACAGACAGACAGACAGACAGACAGAGAGAGAGAAAGAGAGAGAGAAGTAAAGTCAAATTCTACTTTTGATAAAATATTTTGTTTTAAGTTATATAAGTATGTCCACTATTAGC
>RJWT010030345.1:0-14671 GCA_004365215.1 Cuniculus paca | reverse complement strand
CCCATTGCATCCTTACACCCGTGTGAAGTAGGTATTAGGTTCTTCAAACAAACTTGAGAAGCATAAGTAATTTGATCAAAATTACACAATTAATAAACAACTGAACCCAAACTCAGGTGTTCTGATCCTAAATTCTTTGCTTGTTCAAGCTTGAGGGAAATCTTAGCTTCTATATTTCACTGTGTTTATTGAAGGGGAGGATCAAGTCCTCGTAGTGTATTGGCAAAGATGCAGTTTGGTGTTCTTATTGCACTCTCAGTTGGTTTTATTGCCTGTACATCAAACCTTAAAAGTGTTTTAAATGTTAATGCTCATCATCTAAATAGATTGCAACATAGACTATAAAAATGCACAAATTTAAAGTCACAGAAGCATTACTGTTTTGGCCTCAGAGGGGTATCATTACAGTCAGCCAGACAAGGGATCTGTGTACAGTTTTCCTGGATATTGGCTTTCTAGAAGATTCTTAGACCCTCTGTGTAAATGTGACTTCTGTCCCAAAGTATGAGAATTGACCCACAACAGATCCTTATTCACTATCTAAGATGTATAAACAAGATATCACCTGCTGACACAGATCATGAGTGTCCACCTTGATTGAAGATAGGACTGCCCAAGCCTCAGGAAGCTCTCTGTGTTCTAGGAGACATGAAAGAGTAAGTTGATGTGCAGTAGACTATCAGGAGCTGGTCATGAGGCCACAGGTCACCGGTCCCCCTTGTGTCAGCCTATACCCTTATCCTCAGGAGCTGATTCTATTCAGAGCTGTTTGTGGTTTATCCTTTGAAACAGGAGGAATGGCCTAAAATGCTCCAGTATTATATTCCCTTAAATGTAGGAAACACAGTTAAGATAAAGTGCATTTAGGCAAAAATCTCTTTCTTCTAAATAACCCCAAACATTTTATCAACTGATGCATTCAGCGAATTCATCTAATATGGGGCTGGTGTCTACTGTATATCTGAGAAGTCTTCTTCCCCAGCTAACAGGTTACTATCTCTGGATCACTAAATGGTATCTGGAGAATCCCTTATACTCTCTGGCCTGCATCCCAAACTCTTGATCCCAAAGTATCTGGAAAATGACAGCATGCCTACTACTCTACTGAACTTTCCATCATGAGTAAAGAAATATTGAGCAACTATTTTGAATTGGATATTTATTAATTAGAAGAAGAGATAACTTAGGTATAGAATCCAGGAAAATGTCTCATTCAGAATCAGTTGAAGGTACAACAAATCCACAAGGCATATGTGCTTATAATGTTTTGAATGAGGGTCTAAGCATTGTGTGAGGTACAAAAGACTTATAAGACAAAGTTTTATCCTAAGGAATTTATAATGAAGCTGTGAAGATAGTTATTCACTTGAGGTCTACAAAGTAATAGGATGAATTGTATTTCCTTTTTGAGAAAAATTAAAACATTATCCATTCAAGTAAGATGTTATTTTTGAAATAATTGAATTGCAACATTATTCACTTATCCAGTGGTGCTTCAATTAATTTCAACATTTCTGGCATCCTCTTTTGTTTACTGGTGAACAAATGTGAAAGGAAGAGTTGGCACCCCCCTGCCAGAAGGGAGAATCTTCCTAAGACCTGCACTGCAAAGAACACAGGCTGGCGTATGGATCCAAACGCCTGGGTTATCGCCTTCTGGTTTCTGAAAGGAACACCTGGTTGCTTGCAGGTATCAGGTGATCTAGGAGGAAAAATACTAAATGGAAAGGATTGGTTTCAGGAGACAATGGAAGCAGACAATCAAAGAGTCTGGGAGGCACCAGCAGGCCTGAGAGCTGAGGAACCTCAGTGACACACACTGGTGTCATTTTCTAGTGGAGATTCCTGATCAGCGAAAGGAGAAACAGTTGGTAAATGCAGAGTATACTCTCTTCCTGAGCAACCTCCTGACCCATAACCTTGCAACTTACCCTTCTGCAAAGAATGCTTCCAGACCCTTTTCAGGGATGGAAAACCTTTGGCTATGCCCTGAAATGTGGTGGCTACTTATATATTTTTGGATGACTTGACACAAACCCTACTCCTTAATTTTCCAAAAAAAGTCATTCTCTCAAGACTTACCTGATCAGGGTTCAAGAAAGTCCGATCAACTCTTGATCCCCACTTCAGATAGCAGCCTATTTAAATTTTAATGTGAGGCTGCTCTATATTCAATTCAATGGCCTGTATATTTATAGGGCAACTAATCTGCACAGACAGACATGCGCCATGGAAGATGTCACAGTGAATAATGCAGGATGCCTACTCTCAGGGACCTGGCACTAGCAAAACAAACAATTCTTCAATAACTAATACTATACAGAATGTGCTGATTGTACGCAAGAGGTTTAAAGTGCTATGGCTTTTTAAACTGAGAGGGGCCACATTGGGTTGAGCTGGACAGCTTTCCTAAAGGGACGGAAGCTGCAATACATCCTGAAGGATTTGTAGAATTTCTCCACTAGAGAGAGGTACAGAGGCCTTCCAGGAGATGGTGTCAGATATGAGAAATACCTCCTATAGGAATAGGGCTGAAATAGGGAAAAGAGAATAGGGAAAGAGAGGGTTGGAAGGGTAGGGTGCATAGAGATTTTGAAGGCCCTGAATAGCATGTTAAGTTTCTATCACAAGATAGTGGAGAGAAAACCCTCCGTGTTCATCTCCAGTGCATTCTCTGGGACTTAATGACTCCTGATCCACTGCTTTGAAGCGTTAAATAGAGCAGTCTCTGGGGCTCTCTTCTCTTTCTGATTTTCTGCCTCAGTGACTGAGATGATAAAAACCATCAGATGCCTGATTTGAGGGAGGTCCTAATGCTGGGATCTTCTCACATCAGAGTCATCTGGTTTCTTGCCCTGGGTGCCCTTCCAGCCCGCAATCACGAGAGTCTTGTTTTCTGAGACACTGTATGTGCCCTTTTCTGGAAGAGCATAGGACTAAGACAGGAAAGTTGTTAGGGATTTGGGTTCAGAGATGAAAGCTTGGGGAAATGATAGAAGAAAAGGAGGGAGGGCATAGAAAAAAGACTTCCAGAAGGAAAAAAATGTTTTTAAACTAAGTTCTGGTCCCACCCAACAATACAGACCCAACTCATAATTGCCAAGTTAACAGAACTTGCCAATAAATTTTCTATCAGGAATTTCCCAGTGTTGGACACATATGCCAAAATTGCCATGCAGAGAAAATGTATTGTATGCATGTTTGTGTGTACTTGCACATGTACAAACAGCCCTGAGTCCTGAGTGGCCCTGAAATTATTTCCAATGTTCAGTGCCATGTAATTCATCATTTCCTGTGCACAGACCTCCAAGGAGACTGCTGGGGATCCAGCAGAATTTCTCTGTCCCTACCCTTCCTAAGGATTAAACCCTTCCAGCTCCAAGACTCTTGACATCAATGTTGTGCCTGCCCAAAAGCAGGTACTTGCATACTATGACCTCTCTTTCACCTTGCAGGCCAAAGGAAGTCCTGAAACATCAGTAACCCAGTCAAGCCAATGAGCAGACTGTTTCCTTTGTCATGAGTACCTCGATGAGGACCATCCATGCTATATGTTTGTATTACTTAGAAAAAAATGTGCCTCCTGTCACATCTAGCAGACTATGCATGTATTTGGCTTAATGTGATGAAACTATTTGTTGCTTACATCAAAGTCTGATAACTCATGCATCAAGAGGCTTCTCCATTTTGCACCAGTATGATCTGGTACATGTGATACATCCAGAAGCCATAGCAGAGGCAAGGGGGGCAAAAATTTTGCAGGAGTTTTTAATGGACAAGCTTCCAGTGGGCTTATATTATTGCCCATATTTCAGGAACTAGAGGTTTGTCTGAGAACTATAAAAGAGTACATGGGTCACTGAAATACAGAGCTTTTGTTCAGTTGTTTCCCAGTAGCCAGACAGATGATAGCCAGATATGTCACCCACTAGCATCATTCCACTGTTACCTATGGACGCCACCACTCCATTCCTATTGTGCTTTATTAGAATAAAAGTGAAGGTGCTATTAAAGCCCTTGATGGAAAGCAGGTATTTACTAGTCCTGAAGGTGAGCTAAAGCTTGGCATGCCCACCGTGGGTTCAGTGCTCTTGACTTTGATGGGGGAATGAGGGCAAAGAGACAGAAGACAATGGGAGGTGAAGAATGCAGGGGCAGCTGGAACACTGCTCGCTGTGTTCCCAGATTCCAATACGGCCTCACTGGCTTACAGAACGCCCATGTGACCTCACTGGATTCCAGACTCTATATTTGCTCACCATCAGTGTCTATTACTGTAAATAATTGAAAGGAATATAATAGGGTGAGAATTAGTGTTGCCTGCCCCTTTTGCCTTTCATAAAATCTTTTTATATCAGAGGGGCCTGGCCCCAGCCACTCCTAGCTCTATAATTAGTTCTGAGAGCTGTGAAGACTGACTTATCTAATGACAGTTTATGCTCCAATTTTTGGGGTGCCTTGGAACTTTAAGTCTTTGTTGAAACAAAGGGCAGGGGTTTCAAACAACTGAATAATTTGTACTGATAATATGTGACTCTGTCAGTGGGTTCCTAAATTGCAGAAGTGAATAGCCAAGCCCCCAAGGCTGGGGTGACAACTGGAGGCCCCTTTCCACTTTCTATATCCCTGAGCACATGAGAATTGGTTTGGGTCACAATCTGCAGATTTGCATGATCTTTCCTTCTATTGTTTCTGCCTTGGCTGTAATGCGTGTGTGATACCTGCTCACAGTATCTCGAAGCAGAATCTCCTGTGCTCTGAGATTGCCGCCTTAGTGCACAGACAGCAAGAAAGAGCTCCAGGGCCCTCACAGTGCCTTTAAAGCACGTATATATAAAGTATGGGTACCCAAGAGGACACATGGCTGTCAATGTCACTTCATGAAGAAATACGTGGACAGACTAATCAATATTTTATTTTTGCAAGCTGAGGCCCCAAACCTGTCTGACCTGGTGGTATGTTCTTCCCTGTTCATCTCCCTGCTCCATCATACTATCTCACACTATTCTCTGCATCTTCTTAGGTGCTATCCCTTGCCTCCCAGGTTAGTCCCTGGCTCCTTGCTCTGGCACATGTCCTTCCTTCTTTGTACTGCCAACCTTCTCTTCCTTTAAGATCCAGTGCAATCACTTCTCTTCTGTAACATCTCCTCAAGTTTATCTCTACAAGTTGACTTCTTCTTCCTGGGTATGGTGATAGCCTTTCTGCATAGCTTTGTGACAGTAATAATCATATTGTGGCATAACAGCATATTAACTGTCTTTCTCCAGCAAACTGTGAGCTTGAGGGATGAACTCTACTATCCACATAAACTCTACTCATCCCAGGTCAGAGCCTGGGATGGTTGAGCCAAAACACAATGCTCATTACACGTGTAGAGTGAATATGTGCATTCGAAATGTTTACCCTCTCCTTGTGCACAAGGATAACTATAAGACAGAGAAGACAACAGGCAAAATGCTTGGGATGCTTGAGAGGAGAAAGGGGGAGTGATAATCAAACATTATTTTGGGACTTAAAGCTTCCATTTGTCCTTATCTCCCACGGTGGGGACAAGTGATTGCAGATCCATACAAGGGCTCCTCTCCTCCTCCACTGTCTACAGAGGATAAGAAGGTGGAGCAAAAGGTTTGGCACTGGTGTATTAGCAGGGCTGCTGTAAAATAATACAATCTTTGTGGCTCAGAGGTTCTGTGACCAGGGTAAGCCCACTCCACCTCATCATTAAGCGATTGCACTAGAATATTAATAGCAGGGGCAGCGCTGTCTGTACAGGCAAGTGCTGCTTTTTCCAAGCTGTGTGAGCCCCTCTCCCAGAAACAAAGTGCTCTACAAATAACCAGAGCATGTTCTGAATTCCTCAGGGCAGGAGCCTTGGCAATAATTAACAGGGCAAAAAGGACCCTTCTCCAGGCAGAGCACCCAGCTGCAATAGCTCGTGGCAGGCCAAAACTCAGGGTGAGGGGCTGGACAGGTGCATGGTGGAAGGACTCATGAAGGTGGAGAAAGCCAGCCCTCCTGGGTTTTAGCTTTGCCACTTCAAGAAACCAGCTGGGGATCTTGAAAGAAATCATCAGTATTTTCTGTGGTTCTGTTTCTTGTTCTTGGGGACTAAAGTTCTATCAATTTTGTAAAGTGTTTTGATAAAATCTTGTGAAAGGCCTTTATTAATTGCAAAATAATATATCAGTGAAGGGGTAAGTAGTGGTGGCAATGGTGGTGATGATGTCAGTTTGTTAGGAGAACATGTTCCTTAAAACAACAAGAAGGCACCTTCACAATGTCCACCTCTGGAAATCAGTCAGAAATAAGAGATGAGCCAGGAGATCTTCACTCAGCTCCCTGTCACCTTCTCTCTAGGCCAAATTTCAGGCTTCCCCACATACAGTGAAACTCTCCCTGTACTTTCTCAGACTCTGTCCCTAGCAGGCAGCCACAACTCCTTTCCACTGAACTCTACCTCTCCAAAATCCTATTCTGAGCTTTTCCTTTCACAGACTCCCTTTATGCTCAAGACCCTATAAAGGTACACTGGTCTGGTCTAAGTGCCAGGTCTGGTCTCAGGTTCTGAAATAAACCTGTCCTGTTGAACTCGTACCTTTCCGCCGCCCCCCCCCCTTATCCTAACAATCGTTCTATGCTCCATGCTGTTGTCTCTGTGCTAATTGGACCAGACGGACATCTGCTCACTTTCAAGGTGTGTACCCTTGGGTATGTGATGTCATGTGTCCTGCCTCAGTTTCCACATCAGCAAAATATCCAGATGATAACATTGTCTACACCTAGCAATGAAGTGAGGATCTGACTTGTGGAAAACACTAAATTAATACTAACTGGTAGTACATTTATTTCTCCATCACTTGATGTGATATATCCCCATAGTCTTTTGAGAGAGTTGCTTTCGGCATGGGGATAACTCACAGTAACACAGATCCCCTAACTACTCCACTGAGAGGAGCCAAAAGAAACAGCCAAATCCTAACAGCTCAAGCCTCCACATTGACCCTCATGGAACAGCAAGAACTCATCACCTCCTCTTCAGTGACTTTTTCTTTCTGGCTGCAAGGCCCAAGTCTGTAGTCCAACTTAATACTGTGACGAGGATAATCCATTAGTTCCAACAGCCCAGGACACTTAGGCATTATCTTGATTTCTTGGCCCTGCCATAACCAATGTCCACAAACCAATGGCTTACACAACAGAAATTCATTTACATCCAGTTCTGGAGGCTGAAACCCCTGCTCTAGGCCTCTCACCCAGCTTAAAGAATTCTTCACTTTGGGTTGCAAAAATTCAAATTTCACATGTCCTCTGCCTGAATTCATGTCTCCCCTGGCCCAGATATTACCCTATGCATAAGGACAGCAGTGCCAGTGGATTAAGGCTTTCCCTAATGACTTCATTTTAATTTGATTACCTCCAAAATGTCTCATTCTGAGATACTAGAGATAAGAAAACCAACATCATGTTTTCAGGGACATAATTCAATCTGTAATAGACATATTATATCTAGACCCTCATTCAGCAGCAGTGATTCTTAGAAGGATAGAATCTCTCCCGCTTTAAAAGCAAAGAAACTAAATCCAAAGAACAGGAAAGAGGACAAAAGCATAAAATTTCAGGTCTCTGGACTAGATTTTCCAGATAGGGGTACACCTACTTCAGTGTGGGCCTCCATACCTGTCAGAGGGGGATCCCTTTTGCCAAGGACCTAGGCAAAATTCAGATTTCTCCATTCCACTGCAGTCTTGGTGAACCAGGAACTCCGAGGATGGGATTTAAATGCTTATTGATGAGGGTCACTGGGTGAGATTCTGCTCACTAAGCCTGAGATCATTTCTCCCAACATACAGGGACTAAGTCAATAGTTAGTGGATCTATAAGTATATCCACAGCAGAGGTCTGAAATCAAGGTAGAGATGGAGGCAGCTGAGGTTTCCAGAGCAGCCTGATGGCTCTCAGCATCTACTTACATGAGAATCCAAGTTCAGCCCTGTAGCAGAGATCCTGGGTATTTTCCATAGTCATATCTTCCTGATAGTTTAAGACTGACAACACTGGGAGTGGCTGTGAGGGCAGGCTTGAAATGAGGTGGGAAGAGTGGAAATTTTTTAGGACTTGACCTACTGCATATGGACGCTCTTAGTCATGCTTCGGGAGGCCTCCAGAGTTCAAAAGAGATTGTTGGGGTGTATCACAGGAGAGTCTTATTCCAATACTAGGTTTTTACTCTGGAAATCGCCTTTGGTCTTCATAGTAGCACTATAAAATGGGTATAAAAACGATTTCTTACTTCTGGGGAAGAATCAATCCAAATGAAACTTCTTCAAAATGTAGGTAAGGATACTCACTTATGCTCAAATAGTGTCTGTGGACAAAAACAGCGAGAATGGCTGTTTGGGCATAGTAAAAACAGGACAAGAGTATCATGAACCCTCAGGATCTTGGGAGTAGTTCTGTGGACTCCTCTGTCTGGAGGCTTTTACAGTGAAGCTTCCATATTTCAGGATCAAAGTAAGAATAGTTCTTTTTTGTCACTTAGACACTTACAATTCCCTCCAGGGAGTCTGGCTGCGTTCTACTGGAAAACAATATCATAGGTGTCCAGAGCAAATAGCAGTCAAGTAGTCAAGTGGAGCTCTCTGGATATGTTTAGAAATTTGTGGGTATAACCTCAAAGCAAATACTAAAGCAAGCAGAAATTTTACAGGTCATTCGGTAAGCTTTATCTCTTTGTCTCTGTGCACATCTTTCTTGGGGGTGGTGGTAAACACTTTTAATTCATTAATGATGTGTGTGTTTTCAATGTAGAATTAGTAGGAAGAAATGAGTTTGGGTTCAAAGCTCTGGAGTGGTGGAGTGGAGACCCTATGTGTGAGTGGGAAGGAGTGGCAGATCACACCTCTGCAGCCTGGGCCAGGTCAGGATCTCTTCAGAAACTGTGTCCTGTGTTGACTCTGCATCTGACTATTTCACAATACAAGCCCTTGCAAGATTTCCTAGGCCAGCAGGTTGTATTAATAACCATGGTTGCACAGAATTGCTTTTGTGTAAGTTTGAAGCGTTCATTAGTGTCCTGCCACAAACATTTCTGAGTAATGTTTTAGAAATGCCAGAAGAAAGCCCTGAATAACCTCTGATTTACGTATAATGAACAGTTTCCTCAAAGTCATACTGTGAATTTCTGGTGTAATTTTCACTGTAACTGAACAATAAGGACGGAGATAACAATGGTATGCTTTTCTCTCCTAGGCAGATTCTATTTCTTGTTGATAAGGTCCATAGACATGAACAGAGGACCTTTATATCTAGCATCCTTGGGCATGCTTCCTAGGTTTCAGGTATAGAATAAACTTCCACAAGACTGAAACATGTAGGTCAGCCAAAGGCAGCTCTCAATATTATCATTCTGGAACCCTGGTTACAGGAAAGTTGTTGGGGTTGTTGCTGCTATTGCTTCCAAAACTTTGATTGCCAGAAGAGAGAGCACTCCTATGTCTATTTTGGGGGTGGAAGAGTCCAGAGGTGGGCTATGTATGAGGGTGGGCATGAAAGATCTTCCACTGCTCTACTGTTCAGAACTCAGAATCATTGATGCCTTCTGAGCACGGCCCCGGAACACTGACCATTAATGTGATTGATCTGGGGAAATGCCGGTAGTCTTGTTTAGAACAAGGCCAAGCAACGTGATTGATTGTCATCATTATCAGTAGTACTATCTGCAATTAGTGATAATTGCATGCTCATCTTTGGAGATCTTCGGGAGGTAATTGAATCACACTCAAGAATTCACTCCCTTCTGTCCCTCTTTCTTTTCTTCCCCCACCCTTACCCCATGCCTGGAAAGGAAAGAGAAGGCAATTAATATTAATCAGATCATTATCTTTCATTGAGATTTATGAAATGAATTGTTCGAATACATGGCCACATGGTAGCTCTTTTGTATCTTTGCTATTCAGTAGTAGGCATACATTTAACTCTTAGGGTTCCAGGGTAATTCTTGGGTATTAACTTTTTGCTTCTAAAAATACACTACAAGGTCAGTGGTGATGAACCTATGGCGTGCATGCCACAATGGGCTGTTTGTATCATTGAGAACTCTAAACAGTTCGACATCACTGTGCTAGGTCTTCCAACCAGGAACAATTTGCTGAAAAAGTTTCCAGGTCACTTGGTACAGAAAGGTGAAGTGGAAGTCATTTAGGGTAACTGGGTGTCCGCATGAATGAGCCAGATCTCAGCTCTGACCCCTGGGCTCCTAGATTAATGTGCTTCCTGGAGCTCCATGCTGCTACTTTGCAAGATTATGCTCAAAGTCACCCAGGACACAGACAGCATAAATTCTTCTGTGACCACCATTCGAATGACATAACAAAGACAGAATCTCACCTACGTTAATTTAAGCATCTTTCCTCCCAGACATCATCTGTTTTGAGGAGAAAATTCTTTGCCCAATAGCAAATATTTGTTGGACACCCACTGTTTGATTCAGTCTGAAAACATATTTGTATCCTATGAAGCGTGAGCCATTATGATGACTTCTGGGACTATCGAGTTAGTAAAATAGGGTCTCTATTCACGTCAAGAATGCAGGGTGATCAAGACAAATACACAGGCACGTGCAGTACACATGGCTGTTCCTAAGGTTGTGCTACCTTTAATAACTGGAAGCATCTGAATGTCCAGGGTAGACAGATTTTAATTCATTCCTGCCACAGACATTTAGGAGTGGCAGCTATGCCCCAGCTCTGCACTAGTTACTGGATTGCAGCACAGATAGTCTCTTGCCTTCATGCATTTTGACACTTTAGGAAGGGAGGTGGGACCATGGAGAAAGGACAGGGGCCCATTCGTACAACCGACTACCTAGTGGTGCCTGTCATGGTCCCTGTTCCCCAGAAGCTCAGTCTGATAGGAAAGGTGCATGGACACACACAAAGTAACACAACAATAAAATAAAATTAAATAATATCACCTGTATTATACCTGTTAGGAAGACAAATGGAGTGCTGTGTGTGGGGTGGGGGGAGAGAAAGAGAGAGAAATAGAGAGAGAGAGGAAGAAAAAATATGCAGCGGTTAAATGCAACAAGGCTGGAGTCAGATTACTTAGGTTTGAATTTCAGCTCCACCTTTTCTGTACCTTAGATACTGCAATTATAGTTTCTCTGAAAATTAAATCAGTTAATGCTTGTGTTCAGCTTAAAATAATGCCTGTCCCAAAATAAATATTGTATAGTAGCAGAGTTAATACTACAAGGATCTAACGAATGAGTATACTATTTGGTTGACAAATTAACTCTTGATCTGACATTTCCATGGTAAGCAATGCATATTCTGCGGGACCACAGTTTTCTGGAGCCCACTTGCTCTAGCCCACAAGACAGGATTAATCTCTCATCTCTTCCTCAATCTCTGAATAAAGTGGCTTCAAATTGTTCTCCCAAATTCTGCATCCAGCAGTAGTTTGAGACTGGCCATGGTAATGGCATTTACACCATGAAATTGGTAAATGCTATAAATTAGTGTTTTGTTTTTTTGTTCTCAAAGGTTCAATTGCTAAATATGTATGAGCATGCCACTGGTACAGATACTCCCTACACAGTAAAAGAGAGTTGGGGTTTTCCTAGTGGCTCCAGACTGTATCTGCACCTCAAGTGATAAATTCTTGATAAATACGTATTTGTTAAGAAATTCCAAAGCACCTCATTTAAATGTGATCATTAGATGAGCCCAGAGGGGTTGGGGCTCATTTATGGAGAAGCTGTCATCTTGTTAAGAAACAAGGGTGTTCTGATTGTCATTAATATTGTGCCATAAAGATAAGCTCTTCATCAGTCAAGTGTGGTCTCTTGACATCAAGTGTGCAGTTTGCTTAACTGCATCCTAAGGGGTGATGCTTTGGCAGGGGCTACAGAAACTAACCACGTATAGCAGATGGAAACTGAGCACGCAGCACCGACTCAGTTACTGAAGCAATTCTATGAAAATAAGACTTAATGTAACAATGAACTCATTTAACATCATCAGTCCCTAACCACTCCAATTTACTTTAAAGAAGGTAAAACTGCATAACAGCCCTTAAATAAATGTAAGCATCAAGGTACAGTATTGTCTAATATTATCTACTAGCAATATTATCTGTTAGTAGTCTAATATCTACTACTACCTAATATTATCTATTAGTGACAATTACAATTCAGGTGCATTAATGAATATTTTCTAAGTGTCCACCAGTCTTCTGAATGCTCTATGTGCATTATCTCATTTAATTTTGCAAAAAGTTCCAGGAGAAAGTTATTATGATTGTTATGGCTGATACATTGTGTCAACTTGAGGAGTTTAGAAGTTTAACTTCTAAGAGATTCAGCAGGAAGCCAGGTTCCTTACTTTGTAAATATCCTCATCTTGTGCAAGAGGAGGGCAAGGAGATTTTGTGAAAGCTATACACACCCCGGAGGATGGGAGGGGGTGTGAGGTGGCCTGCATTTAAATATAAGGGAGGAAAAGAGGCTTGTTCTCCCCCCTCCACCTTTTTGCTCTGGCCGCTTTTGCTGGCTGCTGCCTTGAAGTGTTGCCCTGGTGCCATGCCACCTTGCCTTGGAGCCAGTTGATTATAGACTAAAACCTCCACAAACAGTGAGCTAAATAAACCTTTCCTTCCTTAATTTTGGGCATAGGGTATTTTGTCTCAGCAAGGAGAGCAAAGTAACCAAGACAATGATCCTTATTTTATCAACAAGAAAACCATTAAGGGTGGGCTCAGGGCCTCCGAGAAGTAAATTTCAAAACCAGGACACATGCTCAACAGATCTGGCTCTAGAATCTTTGAGTTATTCAACTCCATTCCTTAAGTGCTTTTCTACAAAGCAAACAAGAGCTAAGTATCCTCTCTATTATTATTACTCTATTGATGCAACCTATAGTGGAAAAATCATATCTGTAGGCAAGCCAACATTCTTTCATACATCGAGACCCAGACAAGGCTGATTTATCCCTAAACTGGCAGCTGGGCAGTCTGGACTACCCAGGAAGTTACATTTAAGGTGGTCCTCACCCTCAGGGTAATGCTGACTGAGAGTAGCCCCTAAGAGTGGGTGCCTCCTAAAATCCTGCACCTTAGCCTGGTCCTGAGAGCTGAGTACTAGTTGGCCTCCCAGGTTCCTTGACCTGTTCAGAGAAGACCAAGTCTGGAAAACCCAGCACAGCAACCTTAGAACCTGCAGGTTCCCAGTGACGGGGCAGTGGAGGAGGAGGTGCCAACGTGACCCACACTGTAACCTGGCTCCTAACCAACCAAGGCTGTTCTTTCACTTTGTTTCATTTTTTTCCAGCTTTATCGAAGTGTGACTGACAAATATGTTTCATATATGTTTTAGGGACTCAACTGGATGTTTTGATACTGCATGTGTGTGCATAGGAAGATAATCACCACAAGCAAGCTAGTTAACACGTCCATCTCCCTCCTTCTCTTTCCTCCTTCCTCTTGCCTCCTCTTCTTTTTCCCTTCTTCCTTCATTCCTCCCTCCTCTCTCTTTTTCTTTCCTTCTTTGGTGGGAATACTTAGACTTTACTCTCTTAGCACATGCCAAATATACAAATATGCAGTACAACATTGTTAACTGTAGTCACCATGCAGCACACACATTTGATCAGAATTTGCACATCACATCTTATACCTTCAAGTTTGTATTTTTTTTGAGGTGGGGGTGGTGGTGCCTGGAATCAAACACAGGACCTTATGTACTACAGGCAGGCACCCTGTCACTGAGCTATACTCCCAGTCTCTATATATTTTTTTTTCAGTTGCAGTGCTGGGGATTGCACTGAAGGCATTCACACTAAGCCAAATCTCCAGTCCTTTTTTATTTGTAAGATCCTAGCTAAATTGCTATATTGCCAGGTTGGGCTCCACTTTTGATTTTTTTGCCTCAGTCTCCCAGAGTGCTGGGATTACAGGTGTGTGCCACCAAGCCTAGCTAAATTTATAGCCTTTTACTAGTGTCTTCGTTACTTTTCTCTCATTGCTGTGACAAAATACCCAACACCCAAAATGAAGGAAGGAAAGGTTTATTTAACTTATAGTTTGTGGAGGTTTCAGTTCATAATCAGCTGGCTCCAAGGCAGGATGGCATGGCACCAGGGCAACACTTCAAGGCAGCAGTCAGCAAAAGCAGCCAGAGCAAAAGGGGTAGGGAGCAAGCCTCTTTTTCTCCCTTATATTACATGCAGGCCACCTCTTAACCCCCAGGGCAGATGTAGCACTCACAAAATCTCCATGCCCTCCTCTTGCACAGGTTGAGGATATTTACAAAGTAAGAACCCTGGCTCCCTCTCAGTTAAACTTCTAAACTTCTCAAGCTGACACAGTGTGTAAACCATAATAACCAGCATTTCCCCATTTCCTCTTCCCTCAGCCCCTGGCTACTAGTTTTGCCCTCACTGCATCTATGCGTTCGACTGTTTTAAATTCCACATACAAGTCATATTATGCAGTACTTATCTTTCTGCATCTAGTTCATTTCACTTAGTGTAATCCCCTCCAGGTTTATCCACTTTGTTACAAATGGCAAGATTTTCTTCTTTTCTTAAGGATAAGCAATGATCTACTATATATTTTCTTCATTTGCTCATCTCTTGGCAGACACATAAGTTGCTTCTGTATTTTCACT